>DWJN01001661.1:0-17271 GCA_018248895.1 Carystus phorcus
AGTAGTTCCTGAGATTAGCCCGTTCGAACAATCAAACAAACAAACAAACTCTTCAGCTTTATATATTAGTATAAGATCTCTAAACTGACCTTACCGTCATTGTCTCTGACACAACACTTAGATATCTCCTTTGACCGTTTTTATCTCATTCGTTCACCCTCATTCACATCAATCACTCTTGTCCTTATGTTTCCTTCCGTCTCCTAACATGTTCGTACTCTTTTACCGAAGATAAACTTGCAACTTCCTCGTCTTAATTACAAAAAAATTAATTGTTTAATTTATTTAGCTCTGTAACTAATTAAACGGATTGTTATGTATTGCGTTATCATAGTGGACTATTAATCAAAGGGTCCTGGATTCGATTCGCTCAAATTAAAATGGGACCAATGGAAGAACACTAGCTTTCGAATAAAAAAAATCGTCCAAATCGGTCCACCCAGTAAAAAGTTATAGACCTACACACATAAAAAAAATACAATCGAATTGAGAACTTCCTCCTTTTTTTGAAATCGGTTAATAATCATTAGGCCATGAAGCATCGATGATGCCTTTAGTTTTACTTATATTCCTTGCTAACTGGTTACCATGAAATACTTCACTTGGTTATCATCTATTGACATTAGAAAATGCGGGAGATGAGTAGTTTACGTAAGATACAGCTGCTACATCCCGAGTAACGGAAGTCGCAAATGAGTTGCCTGTACGGACGTGATCAAAGAACCGTATGATCGACATTGGCCCACTGTACTCACTCTATCTAATGAAGCTACTTTATTGTTCTCGGAAAATGTTTAGTGAGGCGACTTAAATTGTATTTTGGTGGTCGCTTTCGGTTTTTCGTAGTCATGTTGTCGTTGTAGTATTAAGAACTTATCGGAATGTTCGATGGGACATAGTTGGTTTCAGTTGGTGAATGGTTGTGGTTTAATAAAAGTGGAAATGAAAAAAAACAAGCAGAATAATATTTGATCTTAAACTATTTTGTGTTCAACATTTTTCTTTTGTAAAATTAATTTTCGATGTTATGAATAAAAATACATTTTTAGAATGAATTCTTAAGAAGAAAATTTTAGTTTAAAAATACAGCATATAAAAGTTGTTAGGTTTTTTAAAGTATGTAAATATTTTTTTACGATTGTGCAATCTCTAGTATAGATAAACAAAATTTCAATTATTTTACGAAGTTTTTATTATGTTTAAGTTAAAATGATTTATTAAGTTGGGATTTCGTTTATGCATTTGTTATGACTGCATATTGGACCCGAATCGAAAATTTGTGATGTCATCTTTCTCATATTATGGGGTCCCATATTATACCCCATATATCTTACATTTAGAATGATAAAGCCCTACCCCATAAAAGTAAGTTTTCAAGAAACGATATGAATATAAAGATCGGTATTTTTTTGTAAAATTTGTAGAAATTTTAGAATATTTTGTTGTTTTTTTAAGAATTTAATTTTTTTTATAGTTATCTTTACATAATCTTATTTTTTTTTTATATACAAATACTAGCTGTGCCCCGTGGTTTCACAAGCATGTAACTTGAATAAATCACCTCCCAGGATACGCGGCCAAGCAGTTCGATAGCATTTTTTTTTCGATATTAAATTTAATCACGATTACACTAATATTAGATTTAATTGATTTTTATCAAAATAGATATTCTGTTAATTGTTTAAATGTGTCTTTGTATTTCTAATAAAAAAATATTATTCTATATGTTATCTCGAAGAAATTAAAAAATCATAGGTAAACATAAATAAATTTACGAAATGAATGCTTATGTTATCTTTTTATATATTTACTTAGTATTTCTATTCTTCTTATGTCTTAAATATTAAAGCCGTACTTAAACTAACAATAGAATAAAGATGCGATGTGACTGTGGAAAAATTACTAAATCCCCAATCTCGTTTAGAAGTTCCTGTACAAAGAAGCTGGACAACAAAGGAACGGGAAAACTTTTCACTGTGACAAATTAAAAAGTCCCAACTGCCTTTGTTTACTGCTGTTGTTTATGTTTATTATTTATGTTAATAGCTGGTAAACAGACCGTCGAATCAACTGATGGAATGGTAGGAATGTACATAAACATATCAGGAGCTATTCATGAATTTTGAGTCTTAAAGGAACGAAAAATATTGCTTGTTTTACTGTTTATTCTTGTGCCTGATTAATGAGTCAGTATCCAATCATAAGAAAAAGCAGGCTTCCATCATGCCTTCAACCCAATAATGGCTCACTATCTAGGACAGGTCTCTCCTCATCACTGAGGAGGTCTAGAGCATATCCAAGTTGCTTCAGTGCGGATTGGTGGCCAACCCGAGTGTCGGAAGTTTTTGAGCCGCATGCATCTTCGACATGGCTTGCCGACTGTTATTTACCATAAGAAACGAAACCGAAGGCTTAACGTGTCTTCCGAAGTACGGAAACGCTCAAGAAACTTTTGCCACTAGCGGCCACCTATCAAGGTGTCAACAGTGAACGCAGTTGCTTAACTCGATCGCTTAAGATCGACGCGAGCCGCCGGGATATGAGCACTTGAAATAGTACAGGGTATGAATGGCTACGAGTAATTTACTGCTTGTCTCTGTACAGGCCAAGATTGAAAATTCCTATCCTGTTAACTATGAAAGCAGCAAGAGAGATCGCGACCCAGTTTCGTGAGGATATCCATAAATAAAACTTACATAAATGATTCATGAGCCCCATTCAATGCTCAGCGGTTCGCTTTATCACGCGCTGATAAATCGCACCAAACCTCAACTACACACGAAACCTTCGACTGGAATAGGAATACGAGTGCTATGATAAATACCCGTACAGTTCATAAATGATGCATCAGTGACGTCACACGACGTTGACGAAGGTCAGAGATACGTCACGTCGCACCTTGATTAATAGTTCCCAGTATTATCCTGGTTAAACCACGAACCGGGAATTAAAATAGGCGGAAGGTGGTGACAAAGTGAGCAAATTGATGAACGACAGTATAAAAAGGGATGAGAAATGATTAACGACGAAGACGGCAAATGATGTGTGATCAGTAGCACGTCAGTGTTATAATAAATGTATGGTGTACGTAACTATGTAACCTATTAAGTTAATACGATGAAAGTCTATCGCTTATGTCTACGAATATGCTGAATTATAATAATACTAGCTGATTCAGCAAATATCCTGCAATTAGGCATTGTATTTATTGAATAATGCATCCAACATACCGTGCTGATAGAAAAGTATCTATACTAATATTACAAAGCTGATGAGTTTGTTTGTTTGTTTGCACTAATCTCAGGAACTACTGGTTCGAATTGAAAAAATGTTTCTGTGCTAGGTAGTCTATTTATCGAGGAAGGCTGTAGGCTATATAATATAACGTTATGACAAATAAGATTTCAACATTGATAAGAAATCTTACAACGTGATAAATGTTCTAAGGTGATTCGAAGTTCGCCAGCTTTCATAGTTATAAATAAAGATGAAGTCGATAGACTTGGTAACGCCGTATTTTTAGTTCTTATATCTCTATTTCTTTCAGTCTTAAGTAACTTGGGCGTGGTACCTTTTTAGAATTGAAGAGCTTTAGAGATGCATTATTTGTAGAAAAATTTAATGGTCTATAATTTTCTGAAAAACTAAAATCTAATACCTACTGCTCTATTAACTTTCATTTACATATACTGAGTAAACACAATAAATGCAAGTTATCATATTTAATTATAACTGTGAAATATTTTACATATGCGAACTGTTATAATGTACTGCCTTACTCCGTACCTTACATCACAAATACGTTGATTGAGATTATGATAAGATCCTATCATTGGTTATTCAAACCGTCATCATCATAATTAGGGCTGAACCTATTTAACTTGTGTTAAAGGCTTCGTATATCCGATCCAATCTCCAATGCTCCTGGTGCATCCTGCTGAATAATAGACGAGGTTATTCGTTACATGCTGGAAGTTATGAGCTCTGCTCCAATCAGATCTTTTAGGACCCGTGGTGTTAGTTTTATCCACCTGGTTAGTGATGATTCTCCTTTTAAATCGACCAATTTTTTGTTTTGGTCGCTGTACTGGCGTGTAATAATAATAAATAAGTAACACCACATACTCATAGCCCTAGATTGGCATATTCCGTGTCATGGGGGCCATGGACAACATAGAAAGCCATACACACACCCAAACCGAGAACAGTGGTTCAGCATGGTGACCACTACGCTACGTGGGTCGTCAATAATACGAGTTCTCGCTATTTTATTGACCGTACCATGTTAATGATCTCTTTGGTGTTACTAATGGTGAAACCTATCAGGTGGTTCGACAGATCGTTGGCTATTTACATAAAAGAATATTAAAAGTGTCCAGTTTCGGAAAATCGACTAAGTTTAATCTATTGTGTATTTTAAGGAGTTGTCCAACCTTATAGTTAATAACTTGTAGGTGGTCATGTTCAGTGAGGACGAAGAATGAAGAAGGAAGACGGGAGTATTAGAAACAAATTAAAAATGACTAAAAACTGACAATTGCCACCATTTAAAAAAAAATCAAGGATACTAAAATGCATCAGGAAAACGGCATTCAAGTGGTTAAAACTTTTTTCAAGATTAGCAGGAACGAATGTACAAACGGATGAACAGACAATAATATGAAGAGACAAAATCATTATTGTAGAAAATGCATTAATTAATAGTTTATAAAATTAAATTGCAGTTTGAATATGTATCTATAAAGGTCGTTACTTATTGTTCTTCTTATAATGGTGGAAATTAACTGTCCAATAATATATTTTTCAAAGAACTATACGTGGAAGCCCTAAATTTGTACAAGGATAGGATGTGAACGGTATTGAGCCCAATAATTACATCCCATCATTAGATAATAACTGCTCACTTGTAAGAAGATCAGTTAGTTTACACACGGTGACGATAGGGGCTAGGCTCCAGTTATCCTGCATCCTTAATATGCCTCTTATTAGAATTGAGTATTAAATAAACTAGAATAAGTAAATACATTTTCGAGTTTTAAGTTTAAATGATAATAAGTTCTAAATAGGTTTTTAATTTGTGGTCATAAACTTTTAAACTAATTATCGATAATCGATGAGAAAATACTAATTTGCGGACGTAAAGTTTAAGTTCGACTATTATAATTGTTGGCCATGAAATATGAAGAATATACGAGCTAAAGTGGAACCAAGTCCGTTGATGCTGTCCAACCTGGTGTCCAAATATGTCCTGGTTTGCTGGCAGTTACTGTTATGGTAAGATTTAAACTTCAAGTTAACTTTCCATAACTTGATCTTATCTTCGGGTATTTCTTGTCGCTTTTAGACTGTTCACTTTTGAACATAAGTTTCAAATAATATGTATTTGGTTTGATTTAGGAATGATTAGAATCTATTTGTCAACTCAACAGGGTGCCCCTTAACATTCAGCTGGTTAATTAGAGCACTATACATATTTAAAGGTACTGTCACGAGTTTTCTTGGATATCATGATATAAAACCATATTCACAACAACTGGTGATAATGAAATTAGTGATGGTTATGTGGTGTAATTTACCATGCGATGGCTGTGCAGCCTGCAATGCGTCTATCGATTCTGTTTCGTGGTGTGGTTATGGGGTTTGGGCACGCTAGGTGCAGTATGGTTAATGACGGCTGTTGATGGCTGGGTTAGTACGATTTATTTAATAAATAAACTCACGCTCTTATACTTTCATGCGATTCTCTGAATGAAAAGAATCTGATTCTGTCAAATAAATTAATCAATGACTAGGAGTCAATTGTAAGAGAATAGTTGTCAGAGGTATCACTTAAATTATATTGTTCAAATTCGGATCACTTGAAGTTTAATCTTAATAATATTAGAAGTATATTATTACAAGACATAGTACCTGAAAATGTGGATACAATCCAATTATGATGTAGTTACATATTTCATTATATTCATTAGATTGAATCTGGCATTAATTCTTTATTTCTTCAATAATTTAATGGATATTGAAAACATTCTAGTACTTACAATTTTGTTATCGCGCACTGACGGTGGGCGTCTGTCGCCAAACCTTGAGACTAATTAACAACATCTGGTCATGCAAACCAGATTTCAGCAAATACGTACGTGAAAAAGATTTTTACAATAGCCAGATAAGAAGCATTACAGGAACGATGCAGTGGTAATGCGATTCTATATAAAACTTAAGGGATCATTTATTATGGTGTTGCCGGTAGTGCAAAGATCATGTATTAATATTAGTATTAGAAGGACCCTCAAACATTAAAACTATCCCATAAATTTCTTCCGTCGACCTGTCGAATCTACTCTTCAATCTTGTCAACTGAGCTACATCGTAGATTAACTAACCACCGTCCAACTAACTGACATTTAATTCTACAAACAGTTATTTTGTACGTTTGTCTACCAGGACTTTGGTGATAAGCAAACAGTCAAACAAGCTTCAAACGGAACACGCAGCTCGATTACTTCTTAGTTCTCAATAAACTTGCCCGTAGCCCGGTTCACGCACGAAGTGCTCTCACAGCCAAAACTTGTTTAAACTAAAATATATTTCAACAAGTTTGTTATACTCCAACAAGTTTCCTACTGGAAAGTTTGTTTAGTTCCATTCTTTTCATATTCTTTGTCTCGTAGTTGAAATGTGCTTGCTACTCTCATTCCAATATTTCTCTAAGCATTTAGTTTCCAAGCTGTTGTCATAGATTCGGAAAATTTAGAGGGTTATTCAGGGTGATATTCATTACATTATTTAGTTAGACGCTTCAACCAACTATCTGCGTGCTTAACGAACAGTGAATGCTCAAACCGCTAGCACTAAACCTTATTTCCGAAGGAAGAAAGCGAGGCTCTTTTCACTGCGGAAACCAAACTTTTTATGACAGTTGTCATGGTTCAAGTATTTGTACTTCTATCATCTTATTGTTGTACTGCTATAATTTCCTTTTATTCATCTTTCTCTGTTTTCTTGATCGATAACACATCGGTTCCTTTTGTGTTGCTCGTGTCCAGGGATGGTGGTGACCACTTATCACCAAGTGGTTCTCTTGCTCTTCACATTGTTCGAAGATTCGATCTTCATTGTTAGCGTGATTTAACCGTGCGGACCATTGCCAGTTTCTGCCTGGACGAGGGACAGCCATCGCCACCGTAGTATACCCCTCGCAATTTGTTATTAATATAGTACTTTATACTATCTACATGTTTTGTAAAGAGTCCTAGACCAGTTTAGGACACTAATTCCTTTGTGTCTCTCTCCTCCTCAATTCATAAGCTTTTATAATTGCGCTCCTTGCGTAAATAGCATAGCGATACAGCCAAAAGTCGTATGTCTCTAGGCTATAGGGTATCATATATTTCAAGTCAAACAACATGGCCCCACGGGTACAGCCTCGCTCGGGGCTACCCCGAAGCTGAGTCTCAGCACGACGCGTAAATAGCCTTCCTATTGTCTTTTCAATGTTGAACCGAATACTTTGAGTACTCTTTTCCCGTTCATTTTATTTAAAAACTTCATTTTGCCAGCTTTTGAAATGGGAATTTAGATTGCCTTTACTTATTCAGTTTTTTAGTTCGCACGCATTTATTAGAATTTTCTCGCGAGCTTAATGTATGACATTTGTATTCAAACTTAAAACTCAAACACAAATCTTTTTTTTAATTAATTTATACGCTTTTGAACGTCAAACACTTTGTATCCACCATTATTTTAGAAAGGTGACTTATAAGGAGAACAAACAGCGAAGAAATGCTATTGATAAATAAATAGTGAATTAGTAGAAAGTTTATAATATTTTCTATCATAAAAAGGAGATTAACTACTAAGTTCCTAGGAAGTAGTAACTTCAACTTGAAGTTTCTTGATATAATTTATCTCATAAACTTCATAATGTTGTGAATCAGTATGTTTTTATAAGTTATAATAAACATGATGAAGTAGTAGATATCCGCATACATTATACTTACATTTGTTATTTACTACATCATACATTGTACTTTAATTTTTCCCCTTTTTTATACATATGACTCTGCAGTAGTATTAATTTAATAAGGATTTCCTGAAAATAACCCAATATTGAAAAAAATTAAGCAACCGCAAAAATCTTATTAACGATTTCTGGAAAAAAGACGTAATTGAATTTTATAGGCGACCTCACTTTGTATTTTATAGTCTCTGGAAAAAAGACGTAATTGTATTTTATAGTCGTCCTCAATCTCCTTTCTTTACGATCCAGATACATTGCCGTGTTGTGGTCTTATCTTGAGAAGCATCTACTTTGGATTTTAATTTCACGAGCATTTCGACTTATACCAGAAGATTATTTTCTTGATATTAATTTACTAACAACGTATTTTGGTAAAACATCTTATTGGCTATACCAATAGGTTATTAACGATTATTGTAAAAAGAATTTTTTTTTTTTTTATCGGTATCGTTTTTCTCATTTAACTTCTTAGGATACATTCCTACCCCGAATCTAAGCAAGCAATGCATTTAAATCCCTAAAATGAATAGTCTAAAAACGTCGAAAAATTGTTCTCGACGACTTCAGTGAAAAAGACGTAGTCATTTTACTGTCGACCCCATTTCCCTAGATACGTTGCAATCACGAGGACTCGCCCGACAACCAACCTCTTTTAACACTAATTACTCATGCATTTCACCTTTAAAAGCGTCTGAGCCTTCTTCTATATTCGAGGTCAGTGGTTAGTGCTAGACTGCAGATATTTTGCTGACGGTATATCGTGTATAACCTAGATTTACTCAGAAAATACTGGTTAAAGAGAGCGAGCTTTGAGGTATATCTTTTAACCGGATTCGCTGTTGCCGCTTGCAATGACACATATTATATTTTTTTTATGCTAACCGCAAAAAACGATTAATACCTTTTATAGGGTTGTGTTTTTGTAGGGTTTATATGGCTTTCGTAGGTATTAGTCAATGTTATAGCTTTATTTAATTTAAACTCGGTAGTGGTTCATTGTACGTACATCTTCTCTTCGGACATATTGGGGCAGCCTCAAACACAGACTATCCTATGTTGGCAGACCAGGATATTGTAAGAGATGACAGAAACCTGTGCCGCTCGGTGGTAAAGCTACACGTAAGGATTATATTATTATCGGTATTATTATTCATATTATCTTTCTATGAGGTCCACTTATCAAGCTACCATCCCCTTATTTCAGTCAGTCGTCAAACGACTCGTCGTTTACCGTAGGGGCTTGAGAACCAGTTGTATAATATAATAATTTTATTTATTTCCTCTTTACAAAAATACATGTTACAAAGTAATATGCGTCAAGATATTTTTTTTACAAAATCGTTTTGTGAGAGGCTGGAATCTGTACTAAGACATCCTGTATGACAGATCTCCAGGTCCTCGCCCCAGATCAAGGAATTATTTATAAATTTTACATTCAAGAATCTTTCATGTTTCTTGAATGTAAAATTCTTTCAAGAATCTTTCATGTTTTTTTTATTTTCTGGACAACACATCGGTGAACCTTTTTGTATTACTGATGCCTGGACGGCAATGACCATTTACCATAGTGTATAAGAGCCTAGTTGACACAACAGTATCACCAAACGCATCACCTATTACGGGCCAAGAAAAAAGGAAACAAATATTTCTGTACGGTACGATACAAAAATTGGCCTACAATTTTAAAGAATAAGTGTGGCTTCAAAAAACAAATGAAAAAACGGCCTGACTACAGATTTAATATACCACAGCCAACTAGTTGAAATGGCCCTTTAAATACACCTTCATTCAGCTAGAAATTTCATTACGTCACGCCATGCGCCATGTCTAAATGTTCATTTGGAAAAATTTCTATCTATTATATAGGAACATCTCATAATCTGCAAGCACTTGCAGCTGCTTTCATTCTCAAAGAAACCAGATGACTAATATAGACATTTTCTCATTTCAGGTAAGTAAATCTACAAATTTGCATATCAAGGACCTGTGACGTCAGGATTCTTAGCTAAGTAAGTCTCAGAGCGTCGTCTTAAGTAACTTGCATAAAATTACTTGGTTGTGCAACGTCCAAATTGCGGAAACTACTTGTATACTTGGTTGTATTAATACAGTGCAATGTGATAATTTTGATTCGTATCAGTCTTTTCAATAAATAGCTGAAGCATAGCCGACCGTTAATGGCTTTCCTTCTTTGCCACGAAACACAAAAACATATCACAATTCACTTTACAAAATTGTTATATTATATAAATAAGTTAATGCTTGAGGTAACGAGGTCAAAGTATGCACTAATTTATAAAAACCTATTTACTCTTGAAGACTCCACATTATAGATAGGCGGAACTATATAAGTGGGAATAAACTCGTAAGCTATTTCTTAAGGTGTGACGAGCCAAACCATTGTATGAACAATGGCTCTGAGAAGTTCACGACTTAAGGATTGATGTATGCCATGGATTCTTCGATGGAGGAATGGAAATGGGGGACTTTGTCAACTATTTCTTGCGCACATCCTTCCAAAAAGGCTCTAGATAATTAACATTGTAAAATCAATAATTTGACGCCAAGAACATAAAAAATTCCTACGATTATGAAATGTCCGGTAAAATTGGGTTCGAAGGTCCAACAGTCCAAATAGAGTACCAGAAACCAACAACTTCCAACTTCTGGAAAGTGAAGACTCCCGTTTATTCCTCCTGATATCTTTGCATTGCCATTTTATTGTTATCAAAGTACTTACTATACCATAACAGGTCAAAGTAGTTCTGATCTATCAGCTTTAGGCGTAGGTATATATATGAGCTATACCGATTAAGAGTTCTTTCTACCTTATTTAAAATGTCAAGAGCCTTTTATTTGTAAGCTCTTGAACTTGAACTTTAACGAAGCTTTATATTAGAATCATTAAAACGTTCTTTAGAAAATTGACGTTAAGGAGTAACGTAACAGCTCGGGGTCTTTTAAGTCAGTTTAATGTCCTGCGTGGAACTCTAAGGGCCCTTTATCCGGTAGATAACCACGGAGGTCTATTACGATGTTTGAAATAAATCTTAACCGTTAAAATAACTAAAAACCAGTGACTAAAGCTAATATCTCCTATATAATATTGCTCTGTAACAATTATACACTAAAGGAACCTGGTTATCTTGTATCCTGGAAAATGAATCAGTTCCCACAAGACAACAGGTAGAAATTTGTAGGTTATCCTATTCAGGGATTTAAGTAATAACATTATTGATTTGTCTATTTTGATAATCGATTATATTTCCCATTCATAGAAAATTGAATAGAAATAAACATTTACTAAAAAACTGAATTGATTGAGATGTAAATTCTCAAATTTAAATAGGACTACATAACAAGCAACAGTTTTCGAATCATCAAAATCGGTTCGAAACACCCAATATAAAGTTAAGTAACACATAAGAATAAAATACAGTCGCATTGATAAACTCCGATCTCTCTCTAAAAGTCGGTTATAAATGACTTGCTGCAAAATTTTATAAATGATAGATGTAATACACAACTGTTAAGGTGGGTCACAGCGCACAAATGCTGACTTTTCGATGTTTTTCGATATCTGTACTTACCTAAAACACCTTCCTAAAATTCGTCACGAGTTCTTTGATTATAATATTTTTTTTATGTAAAATGTAACAACATGGTGTAAATAAAATATTCCCATGTATTGACGACACGGTGGCACCTGCCCTCATACTAATTTCAACCTGTCTGAGAGCTTAAAAGCGTCTCGCTACACCTGATGCCCGCGGAAAATGTTCTTCATTATGGGTAGGTTGACTCGTACATAATATATTCAAACTAGCTTTGTTATAATCATTTTGATCCAAAATGCTGTTTTGTATCATAATGGTATAAAATGGTAACGACAATAGAATATAATAAAAATAAGAATAAGACCCGTTAATTTTATTAAAAAAACAAAAATATATACATATTTAGTATTCACTTATCTTTGGTTCTGACGCCACAGCGGTGACACTACTAACGTTTTCATTTATAGATTCTAACATTTCTAAATAGTATCCTATGCCGTAAGTTATAAAGTTTTAAGATCCTATCTGTCTATACTAATATTATAAATGTTATACAAAAGAAACGTGTTTAAAAGTAATTAAAATCTAAGTAATTAAAAAGGTAATGATTATGTAACCTTGCTTTGCTATGTATTTTACTTAGTTTGCTTAAAGTTCAACTTTAAATATAATGATTATTTGATTCATATTTGTATCACGCGTGCCGCCTCTGTATCAGATCATTTGAAATTATTTAACGCTCAACACGGCTCGGCTAGTAATAGATAATAATATAAATGTCTCAAACAAGTGCGGCAGCTGATTGTATTCCGATGCGGCATTTGCATAGTTTCTGAGCTACAGTCATATCTGCGGCTGATTTATTAATACTGACGTAAAACGATCGCTTGCACTGCACCGCCGTATTGCATTTGCATATTGTTTCAGAACGCTCCAGCCTTCACCCTGTAATATTGTTTACGGTTTTGAGAACAAGTTTAACGCTACGGTATTATGTAGCTCCATTTGATTAATTGGCTTTTGTATTTAGTATTATATTATTCAAGAGTGTTGGTAGAAAATTCTAAAAGTATGGTCTAAGTATTTTGTAGATTCCTTCAGTAGGACTCGAAGTAATTTTAGATCATATTGAGTCACAGTTAAATTATAATAAGCAAAGTATAATAATAAATAAGGAAATTCTTTATAAATGATGCCTTTTTACAGGAGGCAAGCTAACAGGGGATTTTATTTATTTAGAAATAATATTATATCTGCCAGTTGAAGTTTAATGCGATTTATTTGGAAATGCATGCAACAAAGTTTAGAAATATACCTATTGATTAATAATTTATTTATGGCTCAAGTGTTTAATGTAACAAGATTTTTAGTTTAGTTTTTTATTCATGTAAATTTTGAATATTGCTTTAAAATTATACAAATATGACGTTTTACCAGCCGATGCATTATGTCCGAAAATCATCGAAATTTAAGTAAATCTATTCCCCAAATTAGTTTGTCTGCTGCGATTATAATTTGTTTACAATAAATACCAAATTAAAGAATCACACGCTCACTATTTATTTTGAACAAAGACCACACCAAATGCCTGGATTTCATAAATTACAGACTGCAATTTTAACTCAATTTATGCAGACACAAGTAGTGTTTTTAGTACTTTTTAACTTTGTCGATTCCTATAGTTAGGTTGCATTTCTAATTACTAGCGACAGGAGGAATGAACTCTACTCCTTAATTATCGAGTACCTACATTTTTGATCATCCCTACCTTTGCTACTTTCCAATTTTCTCGTACTGCTCGATAAACCAAAGCTTCTATTCAACTGACATCTCATGTAATTAGATCTTCTAATTACTAACGACATAGATCTTTATCTACGTTAAAAAGTTTGATCCTTATTTTAGTCTATACATATACAAAATACTGTCAATATATTTCACGCTTTTTGCATGTTAACGGTTATTAGTATTTTCCACGAGGCAACTCAAGATGAATGTGAAGCTCTGATAGGAGGTTATAATAATAAAAATTTTATTCATATTAATGTTTTTTAATTATCTTTATTTACTTTAATCAAGATTCAAACAACTTCGATTTCCAGCAAAGCGGAAATTTAAATGATGATTTTAAATTTCTGTTTTCGGCCTGGGTGTGAAGCGTTATTTACTTCCGAACTGAATAAAACATGTGCAAGTCCCCGGAATACAAACTTCCTTCTAATAGTTAAATATTTCTTCACATACCACATAATCTTTGAATTTTAAGCAGTACCGCTAGATTATTCATAGAAGGACGTGCGTGGGTGAGCAAATACGTGCGCATATTGACATCGGCGCCCGCATACGAACCACGACTAATAATATTGACCTAGTTAAAGTTACACCCCATAAGTTAGTGGAATAGACCCATATTAGATCTAAGTCAGAAAAGTTCGACATTTGTTAAAAACTTGCTAATGAATATTTCTAAATCTTTGAAGTAGAAACTAAAATCTTTGAAGTAGAAACTACCATTAAGTATGCTAGTTTTATTAAGCAAAATTCTATCTAAATACTTGAATGTCTTCTAATGTAAGCTATCGTAATTCGCAACATCTTTTGTTTTACATGTCTGAATATCCGGCCTGAACCAATTTAAACTGGATAGAACCGCTTCGAACCGAAATGGATCAAGGGCCCAGCTTTTGAATTGAATTTTTCAATTTCAAACGAGTGCCGGGATAAGTGTTGATTCGATGAATTGCTGTATGCGCATGTTTTTATACTCTACGTAAATAAAATAATTGAGATTGGACTCTCATTTTAATCCGGGATTTAATCTCCCTTTAATGGTTTTGTATTTAACAGTTTGGTTGTTTAAAATCAATCTTTTGTTGTTGTTTTGTGTTTATTGAGCTGTAATTATTATTATTATATTTTACCCATATGTACAGTACTTAATCTTTATTTCATATGTACATATAGTAATACCATTTCTATAATCCTGATTTCATTGACTATGCGTATTTGACCAACTTTTAAAACATAGGTTTCTTTTAAAAGAAGCGGTCTCTACTCATTCCCCGTGGGTACAATCAAGTATAAAAGATTTAATTACAAAAAGTTTTCTTTTAATTATTTTAATGGATGAACTGTTGTTTGAGGTTGCTATGACGTTATTTAAGTAGGTCCTTGAATAAAATTACAAAGACGCCTTCACACTGAAGTAATTTTAATATTTGGCCGTAATGAAAGTTGTCCTCTTGTGTTATTTGGTGACGTATTCGACATGGAGAGGAGAATGACGCTTTATTAAAATTCTTTTTCTTAAATGCTTCATTATTGTATATTACGTTTTCTAAGTATTTCTTTGCTGTGCTTTTTAATATTTCAAGTTTATTGAATAGACTGACGTAGTCATTGTTTTCATATTTAATATTATGTATAATATGTATTTCTTCTGTTCGTGTGTATGTTGTTAAATAGAAGTATTTTAAATATAGGTACTACAAATATTTTCATTTATACCTGGTAGAAATATAAACGTAAAAAAATAAAATATGTTCGTTTGGTTCTAAACTTCTAATCCCCGTATCTCCGTAATATAAGTTTGTGTTCATTCCTGTTTATTCCTTAGTTACTATGTATGTCCAATATATCAATAATAAAATTACGTAGATATCAAAACGTAGACAGCAGAAAATCCTGCGAATGCCACTTGAAATGACAACGTTCCTCTAGGGTTTACTGTATGGGGACTATAAGGAGGATTATATCAGATTCCTACACAGTATTAACGGTTTTCCAGTTCCACTTTAACGAAGGCTCTAGTTTTTGTACTCGCATCGGGTTATCTGGTTTTAATTACTGTCTGTGAAGTATAGAGGATCGCCGTGTGTAGATATTGCTGTTCGTCGCTCACAGAAAAATATTGTACGTGGTTTTTTATACTTTTTATTTTAGAACCTCGATGCAAAAAGTAAGGTGGTAAAATGTTACGTGTATATCGTTATATATGGGTATCTGTCAGTCTGTTTTACTATACGTATATATATGAACTGATTTTGATAAAAAAAAAAATATTTTATCTTTGAGTTAGTTCAACTATGTGAAGATTGATAATCTTCTTAAACTTTATGGCTTTTGATATTCTTCTGGGAATTGATAAAATCTATTGAATGTTAGTTGTAACATTAAGTTGATAAAATAGTACACACTGTTATTAAATACAAGTTAGGCGTTTACTTTCCCAACCGAATCGTAACAACGTGCTCAACGAACTTATTGAAGCTAACTCCTTGGGGCATAATAAAATTTAAACCTACAAGTTTCCCCGCAGTGAAATGGCGAATATTTTCAACTTGCGAGGGAAAACGACGCTTAAGTTTCAAAGTAAATAAAATCTTTTCGAAATTTTCGGTTTCAGATCCAGTTTAAACCGCTTTGTGCTAGTAATGTTACTGAATTTTTCGCTAGACTTTTTATGGCCGCAGTAAAACGATTGGGTTTTGATTTGAATTTATCGAATGCTTTTGTATTGCAAAAAGCAGTTGTTTCGAAACAGAAATTACGTTTGTTAACCTATCTTTATTTCTCCCAATCAAAATGTCTTTGACGCAACTGACAAACGACTTGTGACTTTTTTCAAAATAGTTAATCTACATGATAATTTTAATTTTAAACAAATGTTAAATATTTTGTTTTTGAAGGTATGTGGTTACAAGCACAAATCACTATTAATTTTGTTTCATTACACCTAAATTACGTTAATACCAAAATACAGCACATAGGCCATGAGAATACGATGAAATGATTCATGTTGTTTTCATCATTTTAATATGTTGTCAGTTGCGTTTTCGTGCGAGATAATAAATACACGCACGTTCATATTTCGTACTAGTTGACCCCGCAGAAGTTGTTCTGCAACAATATAACATAACAGACCCGACCACGCGTTGCTGTGACTAAGGTTTACATACTCAATTTTGTAAATTAATTACCTTGCACCGCCATCTGTTAGAATCTTATGGAACTAATTCTTTGTGAAATATTAAACAAATAATTTGCAATAAAAAATATTGCGACTATAAATTGAGATGTAAGCTACATATGCTATCTTTTAAGTTGGATCAAACTGGGCACGGTGTACTAAATTTGATTAAAATCGGTTAAGTAGTTTAGGAATCCATAGCGGACAAGCACCGTGACACGTACTTTATATGTATTAAGATATATTTTCAGATAATAATAATGTACGGTAATAATAAGTCTAATGATCCTTTAGTTTGCGTTCTGAAGTCATTGAACAGAGAAAAGCACGAACAACAACGATCACTTTCTATGAGGTTCTGTCAGCTCGTTTTCTAGTTACTTACTTAACATTTCCAAGGTAACAGCTAAGTTATAAAAAATCGTTTTTTGTTCCCTCAATCCTCTTTTCTCATTTCTTTAATTTCTTCGCCGTGCCTTTATATACTAGTTATATTTTTTAAATGTTACTTATTGATAAGTTCGCTACATAGAATTGAAACATCGTAATATGAGATCAATATTTCCTTCATGCGTTCTTAAATACTTCATATGACCGAAAATAAATCATTTTCACATCATAAACAGATGCATATACTATTCTAGTTATTCTAGTTTATTGCCGCTTCTTCTACCAGGGCCACTCATCGTAGGGCTTTGCTGAAGCGATGGCGTAGTTGACTTTCGAAA
>DWJN01001662.1:0-17269 GCA_018248895.1 Carystus phorcus
CTAACTCAACTCACAGTGTGGCTTTGAAATGTAAACTCTTATATTATGTTAACAAGAGTGAATTTGCGCGTAGACCACGCGTCGTACACCTTTAACTTACAATGTGAAAAATTCACTCTTGTTAACATAACATAAGAGCTTACATTTCAATGCCAAACTGTGAGTTGAGTTGGAGTTGAGTCGGCGTTGAGTTGATGTAATGTGCGAAGACCTTAATGCGTACATGAATGTATTCAGCACTGTACCGGCATCGCGGGAACAGATAAAGGACGCGGCGCCGCGCTGGTTCACCACATTACCATAGATTACACACTCATTTATGTAAAAGAGACAAGTTTACCGACGGACTGCTCGACTCTCTTGTCTGTGGATTGCGTCACGCTGTTTTAATACTTATGTCTATCCATTCATTCATTTCATATTTATAGAATTTATTTGTGTTTGCGCGCGCTTAATGTTACGCTATTTACTTATTATTATGTATCCAACAATTATTGTTAACATTATGTTATATTTGAAAAGAATTTTTCATTTGTTATTATTATAGAAACACAAAACAAAATGTAACATTTGCAGAAAACTTCTAAGGAAAAAATAAATTACGTAAGTAATTGGTGCTGAAAAAAGGTATCAATTAACTGAATACCATCCCTCAACTATTTCTTATTTGGATGTTTTTGGGCGTGGTTCAGAAGCATCCGTGTACAGCTAACTAAAGTAATAATTCCAATTTAATAAGTAGTAGGCTGTATCCGGGAACGTCATCTATCTCCTATTTTATTTCAATTTGTATGTCGGGAGGGTTCCATTACTCCGTAATGTTATTATTGGACCGGTTCCATTTACTCAGAATAAGCCTGTGAGAGAATCCGAGTAACAAATTGGATAGGATTTTCCCAAATGTACCGTACAACGGAGCTTGTTAACAAATCTCTCATTACTCCGGAAATAACAGCTTGTATCTTTATACACGTATCATTAGCTGAGTTTCGCTGTAATAAATATATAAAAAGCAAATTGGTTAATTATTTAAAGCGATACCCGACTCAGTCCGTAGTGCTTCAGCAAAATCAAACGTCTTTGGGCTGAAGGAAGATTACAGCGCGAGCTTCGTATGTTGGGAGAGTGCCCTGCAAGTGAATGCAGACGCTGTGGAAACAATTTTCTCTTATTCTTCGTATTTTCTTTTTATTTGTCGGATTGAATCTGATGTGGAATGGCGGTTGAAATAGGCGTTGCATAAAAGATCATATGATAGAATCGGAGTCGTTTTAACATTGCGAGCCTTAGCTTGGAGATAGCTGCAATTCTGAAACTTTGGTCAAATGAAAAACTTATATTAAACCATATCGTATATAAATCCTGCATGATTGGCTACCACCCTCTTGTTTAAGTCAGCCTGAAAACGACTCATGTTCCGGCTGGAAGTTTGAGATCCAGTACTTCCTTTATATCCTCAGTTCCCTACAGTACAACATCTGTCGCGGCGCCTGTGCAATAAATAAATTGAAATACAACCTATGGTGTAAACGAGTAAAAATGTAGCAGGCGCTTTACCAATCCCTTAGACTTATAAACAGACAATCGGATTTGGCAGTCGTCCTGCAACATGAACTATACTCTAATCGTTTCTCATATTTAATGTGTATTCATACAGAGCTTTATTCATGTATAACAAACATAAATGAATCAATTATTTAAAATAAAATTGCATCTAAACCATTCTCGAATCTTCCGTTTAACACAGTAAAAATTACTCAAAATTTTAGGCGGAGTTCAGTGTCCAACATCGACGGCAGAATTAGATATATAAAGACTAACCAACTGAACTGTAGTCCGCATAATGGACGTCTGGATCCAGCGGGGCGCCGTTAAACTGCCAGGTCAAGTAAACCCATATGTTTAGTTTAATCCAAATACTCCATTTCATGTATATTCATCGTAGATGTCCGGCAGTCGCAAGTTATCTTTCATAAATCGGTGTTAGCCGTGACGTGTCCAACAGGATAGCTCGTAGCGGCAAGATACATGATGTCGGGTGTCTACTGACCCGGGGGAGCGGGCCGGCGTAGCGCTCCACTCGCGGACACATACATACATGCCTCACGTTTCTCACATAACTAGGGTTCACACAATCACAAAACTAACCCTAGATAACCACAATACAATCTCTCGACACAACTTATAGCAAAGAAAACAATTGTTTAGCGAGTAGACACTATCAATATATATAACTTACTTAACGTTTCTATAATATTTATTTATTTATCCTTTATTGCTTCAACAGTATGTTACAATAATGGTTATGCTAACTGCTTAATGCTAAATCCTCTCATAGTCAACCTTTGGAAAATAGAGACAGCTACAAACCCACAATATACAGAAGGCAGTAGGTGAGCAGCATTCCCCGAAAAAAGTAATAATAATTAATAGATACGTGCATGATGCAAATCCTGGTCAAGAAATTTATACATAATGAACTGTAAATAAAGCACTCGATATAGTAGGACAAGGCAACAGCCCTATGCAGTAGAACACACCGAATTAACTTCCAGAGAGTGAGCAGGAACGGAGCGCGGCGCGGAAACTCGCCCAATACATCCATGAAGACAACGCATCCGTTGCGGCGCAAAGCCGGCTTTGAGATGCATCCATCCACTCATGCAGTCATCCATACGCATTTGTCAGTCTGTCTGCTACATTTCTGTACCATATTTTCACAGTGGAATATGCCGAATTTCGTACTGAATTTTAAAAGTGCCCCAACAGCGACGTCATACGGACTCACGGGCTCAAAGTGAATCTAAGAGCAAAGTTTACCTTTGTGTTGCCGCTGAGTAAGGAATATGATAAGATAATGAATAAATTTTTAGTAATAAATATGTAGTTCGTCTAGACGAGGGCAAACTAAGGAGTTCCAGTATCTATCTCCACGTGTTTAATTAAACAGATGAAGTTGCGAGCGCCTGCAAATATTCAAAGTAACAGCTACAACGAACAAATTTTCTCAGCTTGGCGTCAATCTACGAATCGACGAAGAACAGCCACATTTGCCTGCATTAGGAGATTACATTTGCTCATTTCGTTTCGATGTAGTACTTACTCATCAATTTTATTATTAAATTTTCCTTTGGGTAAGCGTTAGGCAGCAATAACTCAATTGATTTTATTATGTGATACCGTAAACATCGTTTTAAGTACGATAAATTATCCTAAAGACCAAACAGTCCCTCCTCTATCCTCTTATCGATGAACGTGGCAATGTAGTTAAGACCCAACATTTAAAAGTCGTTAAAGTTATAATAAATTTGTACTTGCCTATGTGACTCCTACTTATGAAAATCAACTAAGAAGCTAGACATAACCATAATATTCAAGGTCTGTACTTATTAGAAGTAACCGTTCAAAGAAGTAGCTAAACCGAATGTAAAATCAACATAAATTATGTATAACGCATCAGTGATAACTCTGATACCTGCTTAAGATTGCTGATGCCATTGTTCAACGGTGATCATTCACCATAAAATAGTTCTACTGCTCGTTTGACAATTTTTCAGATAAAATAAACGTAATTCACAACGCTAGATACCGAACAATTGGAATATTGTAAGTGCTCGCCAAGTACCTACAAAGAGGCCTACGACAAATAAAAGTGAGTAGTGAAATAAGGAAAATGTTTATATTAAATTCTGCCCTTAAGATGTGTTCGCTCAGGAAAGGGCAATGGGGAGCGCCCGCGACTGAATCACTCCGAAGAAATCCTTTATATTTCATTTTATCAACAATCCCCTCGGAGCAATACTAATTTAATAACAAATTTAAAAGATGATAGAATGTTACGTTAACCCAAATATATCGATGAATAATATAAATTCGCTTTATTAAAAAGTGATATTTTATTTATAACCTGAACTGCGACGATAAAGAAAACAGGCTACCTCATGGTCAGTCACCGTCGCTTCGTCGTCAATGTAACCCCGGCCCTGACGAAGAACTGGTTTTAAAATTTTTTGAAGAATGCCATTATTTAATTAGAGCTGCGGTTGTACCAGAGCGATATTATATGAAGTTTATGTGGACCCACGCGGTCAAACGACACTCAAAATCGTATGCCCTTAAACTGTAATGGTCGTACTACTTACTAGTCCAAGACTGCGATGTTCCAGTGTAACTGTAGTAAACTGCGGCTAAACAAATAAACACAGCTGAGTTTATACTGCGTGAGTGATGAAGAGACATCTCAGTTAGAAACTCCGGCGATACAACGCGCAACTGGCATCCATCGTACGCCTTGTTGGACGAACAATGTTTGTGTTGTATGACTAATGGAGACCTATCTCTGTTCGAAACTGCAACCTCAACGGTTTGCGTTACTGTACATACGTCGGGTACTAACTTATCAAACCACTAACGCCATCTATCCTGTTTCGTGAACGCCTTGCAAGACTGATCGAGTCTCGAGTAGAAGGAATAACTCAAAACTTGATGCGCCGAGCTATTCTTATAAGTTACATGTTCAATTTACTGCGACATATGCAACATATAAATAGCATATGAGTGAATCGGGGGTACAAATAAATGTGTTTCTTTCCAACACACCTATCTGCGAAATAAACTAGGAAATACTGCAAGCGACAGATTGTTCTAATCTAGACTATATTAAATTAAATGTTAGTAATCAGAATTAAAAAGTAATTTTAGTAATCAGAATTAATGACGATGTTAAAATAAAAAGGTTACTTGAGCGTTCACATTACGCCTAAAAAGTACACCTGTAAAGTAGCCATTGCTAATCACAAATGATTTATCTTTATGAGAAGATTTTCAAATAGGTTTTTAACCGACTTCAAAAAAAGGAGGAGGTTCTCAATTCGTCTGTTGTTTTTTTATTTGTGTAGGTCTATAATTCTTTACTTTGTAGACCTATTTGGATGATTCTTTTATTTATTCAAAAGCTGGTGCATCCCCTTTGGTCCCATATTAATTGGAGCGACATCTGACGAGTAGTTGTTGAGTTATTTTTTAAAATGTCTATTTACTTTACTTCGGAAACGTGTATTTGAGTATTTTGTTATTTATCGATGTAAAATAAACAAAATAAAGTGTGTAGAATAGTATGTTAGCTTCCGGCCTGGTCCTATTTTAATTCGGTGGAGATATCATTACTTTCGGAGACAGACAACTCTTTAAAGAATTACAGCAGATGTCTCACGATTTTTGGTTTGTACTATTATACTTCATTATATCATGAACACAATTTCATGGCCACATGAAGAACAGTTTATAAAATAAATTTTTTTCTTACTGAGAGCACTTAACTATCTTTATAAAGGGAATAAAGAGACTTAAAACTTATGACATTCTGCACTCCCGTACACCTCTCCCAATAGATCGGATCCTTCACTTCTCACTTGAACGACATGACTTTTGCGATGATGATTCAATGACTAATTTTGCAACTACATAAATTAATGGAAGCAAATTACTTAAATACATTTTGTATCATCATTAATTTCCTGCGATGTGTTCCGTAGAACAGCCCTGCATAACCAAATTATATAATTAGTTAGATAAAGAAGTTACAGTCGGCGGCACAAAGCGGAGCGACTCTCGGCTGGCTCTCGACGGCCCTCGACCGCCGAGAGCCGAGTACCGAGAGCTCTCTCCGACACTACTCTCCAGTGTCGAGTGCCGAGATTGATACTACGCCTTGCACACCAAATTATTCACATTAGCCATTCAATTTAATACGCTAACTGCCGTATTTAGGTTACAGTCAAATTATTATCGTGAATTTTCAAAATCGCTATGTCGTTATGCTCCATGTCATCAGTAAGCGTACTCATGTGTTCAAAAGTTACATTGCTTATTTCGTACGATCTGCTAAATGGCCGTAAAAGAAGTCGAGGAACGCCAATAAAGTTGGTTGGACGGCGCAGCCCCAACAATGTCCTCCAAACTACCGCCACTAGCACAAACTGGCGCTCGCAACTCCCAACTTGCACCATTACAGCACATTGCTCTGCGCCGGACGCGGCCCCATTGTTCTCCATGATTCTTAACTTTTCAATTCACCCTCGCCTTCAGCTCGCAAGGCCGAAGCCCAACTTCGATGGCCTGTTAACGTTCTCATAAAGGAACTTTTTAACTCGCTCCTGAAATCGGGAAAGTTTATACTGACTGAAGTTCCCGGGTCTTTTATTTAAAATCGAAAACCAATCAATTGTTCAGGGCCACCGCCCGCTGAACGCTTTCCGTGTGAACGGCTTAAATCGGTTACAATTGTCCCGAGCGACAATCATGTTCAAACGTTATAAAACTTCGCAACATTTCCGAATCCTAATTTGTTACAGTCGGCTTCAATCAAGTACTAACAATGTTCAGTAAACACCTGGTCCACATTTGGGTCTAAATTTCAGATCAACTAACGTCATATAACTATCGTGCATGTGGACAATGCCATCATCCGTAGTCATTTATGTCCATAGAACATTTACGTCCATCAAGCACAACAAAGGGCCGAAATAATTGGAAAATTCATTTGTTGTAAATGGCGCGCCGCGAACCAACACTTTAAACCACTAAGCTATTGCAAAACTTCGTAACTTCATGGCTTTATCGTTTGAGATTTTCCCCTTTCTAAATACTTTGCTGAGAATATCTCTTATACCTCGACTTATCAACTTATCTTAACAATCACAAAGTTAAATCGGTGTAGCGTTACTCCACTTTTATAGATATCCGTCTTCTTCATAAAAGATTTTTATGGTATTTTTATAATGGAAGTTGGATGAGAAAAAGATCTCAATTATTCCTCGTCGCTGAACAATCGAATTGAACTCTTGACGACCTTATTTGTTACAAACATCGCTGTAAGCAAAATTTATACGTATAGGTCTTTCAATGAATCAACTGAAGTATGACTTGTTACATATGAGAAATTAAAAGTTATGGGAGAGCATATGAAACGTGAAAGGCGCTACAGAGCGCAGGTAATCTACATAGTTGGTTTCATTGCCATTCCATTTGCAGTCTTCAGTGCGTGCATGAAAGTTGGAAACTCTTCAAGCTACAGAGGCCGGTAGTAACTCCGCCATGTTTGATCCTACAATTTCTCGTGAAGTGCCGAGTTCTGATTTCTTCACCTACACCTACTTACAGCTACTTGCCACAATGCAGTAGACGTCGAGTTTTCACTTTACTGGATGAAAATTTTATATCGACGTGCTCACTAACTTTTTGTAATATAATTATTCTACGTTAGTAAAAAATATTATATGAAGATTACACCTAAATGTGTGTAACAAATTAGGTGTGTCTAATAATTTCATCCAAATATAATTTGTCCAATCCAAATATAATCCAAATATAATAAATTGTCTATAATATGAAAGGATTTCTAATTGTGCTTTCATGACATTCCCGTAAAATAACTAAAACAAATTCAATATGATCACATATTTAACTTTCGATTATTGATATCTAGATCATTTAGTCCGTCCCAAGGTACTTCGTGGAATCGGTCTCATTATTTAGTTATTGAACGGGAACACAAGTATAATCGTAATTATTGAGAAGCCTCCCATAGTTTCCAATAATCAAATTCAATACGGATACCAAGACGGCCCTGATTTCCCACAGGAGCGTTGCCGAGCGCCGAGCGACAGTCGCCAGATCTGCCGTACGCAGTTCATCTGATATGTCACAATGCCAATTCAGATAAACAAACTTTTAATAATACTTCCTGTTGGGCGCGAACAGAGTTGGCGTGTAGAGAAGATCAACAATAGGGCCGCCACGGGATACAAATCGAAATAAAAAATGTTTATCTATATACCTATGTATATAATTATTCTGTTCGTGAGTAAATGTTGAAATGACGGCTAATAGAGAAGAATGGAAGAAGAGGACATATTGCGCCGACTCCATATAAAAATGGGAAATGGGCAAGAAAATGATGATGATTCTGTTTGTGAAATGAAATGAAAATGATGAAATGAAATGCCCTGTGTGTGACTGTGCCCTTGTGAGAGAAACTTTATTTCATCTATACATTTAATAAAACTGTAACTGATAGCTGCCTCGGATGGCAAATATATTCATAACGACCCTTTTATACGCAAGAGAACCAAAACAATGTTTTACATTATATCTGTTAGTCTGTGTATCTGTATGTTTGTGCACGCTAATCTCAGAAACGGTTTATACTATTCAAATGCAGTTTTCAGAATAATTGTGATGGGTTTTACTTAACATTATGTGTTTTCTTTTTTCATTTAAATCGGTTCACATAAAGAAGTTATGTCAATGTGTGTTTTGAACTTTATACACATTTACAATAAATATAATACACGCAGATGAACATCTAAAACGAAATATTTCCCGATTACTTTAATAATATTGTTCAATTATAATATGTGTTATAATATGTGAAATTTGTATTGAACTGTTCCACGATCTACTAACCCAATAAGAACGGTGATGAGCATCATGACTCGAAAAAACCTAATATTATTAGTCAACGGCGACATTGTTGTTTACGGCACACAACAAGCTCTGCAAACCCATTTCAAACCCACAACACACTACTCGGAACAAAATCCATTGGCATTGTATTCAAACTACGGCTCTGCACACAATTAAAACGACCAGAATTCTCTAACCCTTACCGCGAGCTTCATAAAGGTCGCTTTCGCGTGTCCGATCTGTGAACTATTTGAAAACGTTTCAGTCAAAATGGATTTGTTCCCGTCGACGGGCCTCGCATTCGGACGGCTTTCGCGGGCTTTAAACCATGTGTCAAACCGTTTGAAAGGTAGGCACTGAGCCGCACTGCGTTCAAATGTTAAAATCGGTTAAAGCACTTTAACATTTGTCATATCGTTCGGCGCCGCCCGCTCGGAGCCCGCGCCGCCGACGCTTCTATGTATTTCATTTTGAACAAAAGCTGAAAGGACGTGAGATTGAAAATTTTGACTATTCGATTGTATATGAGGTCTCGATAATCAATTTACCGTTCCTATAATCCAAAATAAAAAGTCAAGTAATGAATATATGCCGATGAACGACAACATTTTCCGACTAACACGTACACTCTGGTTCCGCTGAGCAACGGAGGAGAAAATAGTTTCGTTTCTTGTAATGTTTGTTGAGCATGACGGTAAATATTTTAATTTCGTGGTTGGCTGACATTGTATACAAAAGAATATGTTCTTGAAGTATATAGCAAGGCCTCTTTTGTTAACAACGCGTTAGCAATATTACAAGTATGCTATGGTGGCGAAAACCACTTCCATGAAGCGGTATGCCTGGTCGTTCCTCAGCTGTTTACGTAAAAAATGTAAAACGACCCAGTAACTATCTTTGGGAACTAAATCGTAACTTCAAACTGGATTGTACTCGTATATTTAGCAGAGATTTGAAAATGAAAATTATATTAATTCCAAATACCTATAAGTATGTAAATTAATGATGCCAACCTCTTTTTATTATCAAAATATTTCATCCATAACGTCGGATGTAAAAGTAAACAAGATAACAGCCTCAATTAAGTGATGAAAACTGGGTTTACCGAACATTGTTGGGGTAACGTCAATATAAAGTCCATTACGAGGGAATATTATTTATCCAACGGATAGCGCCTCGAGGCGTTACAGAACTCGTAAGGAATTCTAAGCCCGTAATACAAAAAGTACTTAAGTGATATACTTAGTCAAATTGAATTTTTTGTGCAGATAAAAAAATTAGGGGCGCCAAGTGTGTCGGGGAAAGTTAGGAAGTCCTCTCCGGCGCCGGTGACTGGCTGTTTGCGCGCGGAATTCGCTCAACATTTTTTTTCCATTAATGTCGATCTTTTAAGATGTCGATTATCCACTTTACGGTTCCGAGCTTCTCGGCTGAGGAGCGACGAACGTTATTTGCTTTCATCTATAGGACATCGATTTGTTATTTTTGAATAGAACTGCCCATCTTATCGTACTCGGCTCTCGCTTGTTTGTAGTCCTTCTAGAATTCTTTTTTAAAACATTATAATTAATTTACTAATATTATAATTACGTAAAAATAATCAAAATTAACGAACTGTCAATATTTTCAGCTTTTGTTTAATGTCAAAAGAATAAAGCATTAACAAAAATATACCCGTATCTATACACCTTTCCCTATCTGTAGCAATACGTGATAAATATCATGGTTTATTTATTGTCAAAATGACAAGTGTATGTCGTAAACCCGAAGATATTTAACCTGTTTCAAATACTTATAGTAGTCAATTTAAAACAATTCAAGCAATTTCAGTTATGTATTCATTGAGAACTGGCGGAGTATTTGTTCTACTCTTTACGCTATTTCTTGTATTTTATGCTCGATTAAAACAAGACTCAGTGGATACAATTCCCAAAAAGTTACGAAGATACCTAATGTACGAAAAGTTACCTATTAGAGCGGAGCAAGATGTTATTATATTGAAATCGAAAATAAACGACATTAATATGAAACGCGAGGTTAGAAACTGGAAGAAATTCGGTCCTCCCGTTAAGGAAACGGTTACTATAATAGTTCAAGTTCATAAAAACATAAGGGGACTTCAGTATCTCATAATATCCCTAGCTCAAGTGCGCTACATAGAATCGGTCCTCCTCATCTTCTCTCATAGTTACTATAGTGAGGATATAAACAGGGTAATTCGCAGCATCGACTTTTGCAAAGTCATGCAGATATTTTATCCTCACTCTGTCCAACTCCATCCGAAACATTTTCCCGGAATAGACAAGGACGATTGTATAGAAGGGAGTCAAAAGAATACATTGCTAAACTGCCCCCAAAGGAACGCGACGTTGATCGAGTGGAAGCACCATTGGTGGTGGAAGGCTAACTTCATCTTCGACCGAATGCCATGGTCCACGACCTATACTGGCACTGTTATTTTTATGGAGGAAGACCAATATGTAGCACCAGATCTATTGCATATATTTCAATATGTTCAGCGTTCTTTATCGTACATTCCTGATATTGAAATTATGTCACTTGGAGGCATGTACGTCAAAAATTTGGACCCTCATTTATTGACCTTGGGATTTTGGAGACCACCTTTCGACGTAGGGGTCGCATTCAATAGAACCACTTGGAAAAAGATCGTCGAATTATCTTCATTTTACTGTATGTACGATGATTACAGCTGGAGCTACTCTCTGCTGAACGTGTTCAAGAACTATCCAAGCGGCGACGTCAATATGGTGGCGTGCGTCGCCCCGAGAGTGATCGCAATAAAACAATTCGACGACACCGATTATGCCATTCGAAAGTTATCTAAGAAATTTTACAACTTGGAACTCTTTCCAGAAAAAGTAAACGCCATATATTTTTTTGGACCTAATGGAAGAATCTTCCTAAATGTTAAAGCACCTCCGAGAGGTAACGGGGGCTGGACAAATATAAAAGACCACCTGTTGTGCCTCGAACCTTTGACAGCATTAACAGCAGAAGGTTACGAAGCAATGGTACCATCCAGATATGATTTGTACACAGGTTAAAATAGAAACCAGAAGCTATTAACTACCTAAAATAAAACCATATTTGATTTTAACCGATGACAATTCTCGTGAAGCATTAAAAGTTACGTGATACAAATGCATAAGTTTTGCAAGGCCTTTGACGCAGTTGCTGTTGTACCTTGCCTTGCCTTTAATCTCGTACAAATCTGGCATAATAGAAGCCAATACGGCAAAGTATGTTTCTTTTACATCTTCGTTGCAACTAAGAAATTTCTCATCAAAATGCGAACCTGTTTAATAGAATACTTACCTCTGGTACTGTAATTGGTACGCTCTATTGATTTTTATTTCGCAGCAATGTTATCATAGTTCAACCATCAGCATCCCGATTACCCACGTACATAAGTAATTTTACTTACGTAGAAGGAACCAGGATTAATAAAATGTTGCATGGCCTGTGGATTCATATCTGCTAATTATTATTTCAGTGGAGGCAATTTCATCAGCCGTCATTAAGTATTCCATTTGACCGCCCTCATAGATGACTTATGAATTACTTGAGAGCACGACGATCTCCTGTCCTCTTTTGCAGTATTATAAGATGTATGACTATGAAAATAATAACAATACTTATATTAGGACGAATCGCAAGTGATTCCTGTGAGCTCCGCGGAAAGACGTAAAAAATAATACAATTGCAGAGAAATGAATACAAGTGAATCGTGATTTTTGTACAACGATTACAAATAATGGTTTCTTCCCCGAAATTAAGTATACTACTGCAAATGCTCTGTTAAATGAATAAGCTATTATTGACGAAATTCCACCTTGGGCTAAAATATCAATAACATAATATAATAGTCTTTACAAATAGGTACCCCTATAAGCGCAAATGTTAGCGATCTTATGAATTCAAAACGAAATTCCCAATCACTCAGTATTTTTGTGTGTCGAAACAATTACGCTATTATAAACCATTTGTTGAAGTATATGAGAGCGCAGGTTATCGGGCCCCTGTTTCCCCATGGCTGCATCTACATACGTGGTTTCACATGTTACACCACGAAGAACCGTTTAACTTTTGTACCCTATTACTTACTGTCATATAAATATTATATTTATTTTAAAATTAGACCTTACTATTGTTGAGCTCTTCTAGGACGAAGACGCTTGACAATCTGTTAGCAAAATATATCTGCCAATAGTCTAGTGGTTAAACAATTTGTTTTGTTATGCCTGGAACTGTAATATCTATTGTCCGTGCGTATAACACTGAACGAACGAACGAAAGTAAACGACTGAACAGTTGGAACGATGTTAATATAAATTCGTCTGTTTAAGTACTTTCTAGAATGGTGTTTTTAAATATTGCAGATCATCATTGGCCGAATTGGAAGCAAGGATCATGTGGGGGAAAGTATTAATAGGGATAGGAAGCTTCAAGGCGGTGTTTCACGCGCAGTAGTCTTTCGCGCCGCATGACTGTTCATCAGCAAATCTCATTACATGCAAAGGAGTTATTGAGTTTAGCCGACAAAATTGATTTGGCTCGACTGACCTATTTTTCCGTTGACTCCGAGGTGTGAGAATTTATTACCGGAGTAATGCGTCGCCCTTCGTCCCCGTGGAGTTATTGATGGTATAAATTCATTCAGACACTCACTAACGCGGATTTATGAGAATTAGTAACATTCATTAACGTTTGTATACGTCACAATATGGTGAAAATGGAGTTACCAATCCAAATCTATATATTAAAAGCTTTTATTAACTTAATTTTTCTTAGGCTTGCTACTAGCTATATGACGTTATATTCTAAATTCAACATAGCGGGACACAAAAAGAAGATAGTGGACCAGTTATTTTTAATGCACTCTAACAATATGGGTATCAAATAAAAGGATTTGGTAACAATAACACAACACATAAAGTGACGTCTTTTCAAACTTTTGCTATCAACTTACATATACCGTCATTACACAATTTATATGGTATTAAAGCTTTTATACAGTATTAAAGCTGTATGACAGCAATCTGGATAAACTGGTTGTGGTGGGCAAAGTAAACGGAACAAGTCTTAGACGCCGGTCACCTACCTGATGGTCCCTCACCGTAAAATAAATTATTGGTATCCCATTCACTGAGAGTGCGGCAGGCAGAAGACAGGGTGGCAGAAAAGCAACTCTTCCACCGACGCTTATGAACTCGGCACGACCTTCAGCAATGAAGAGAACGATAAAGAGGAAACAGTCTTTCACTTAAGACGTTTATTGGAATACTAGCTGACCCAGCAGACATTGTTCTGAAAGGTATGCAACCGATTTAATTGAAACAAACACTAAATATTAAGTGAAGCCCTTTACAATATAAACCTGAAAACTGCATTCAAATTGGATAAGCCGGTTCTGAGTTTAGCATGCATAAACATACAGATATACAGACAAAATGAAAAAAACATTGTATTGGTTTATCTTGCATATACATATATAAAGGCCCCGAATATGAATTTTTAAATATATTTTCCATGTACTGACAACCATGAATTACAGTTCTATTATATGTATAGATGCTGAGGTGTAACCACTTAAAAAAAGAAGAAGAAAACATAATGACAGAGGAGCAAACACGAGTGCACTCGTATGTAGTCTGCGAGAAGAACGGATTTCCTTAAGTGAATGCTGTCTATTTAATATCTACGCTCGTAAACACAATTTATTTTCGGGCAGTTACCCTGAACTAAGGGTTGTTAAGCTCACGATCCAATAAATCAGCAATGCAGTCACAAACGGTAGACTGACTCCTGGACACTGAACATTGAGTACTGAACGCGTTTCATCAATCGTAAGCAATATATGCGTGTAACTCTGACATCTACAATTTTTATATAGATGTTTTTAGCTATCGTACATAACGACATCAACGACGGTGTTTTATTAAAAGCCTTTATTTTACTTGCAATGTATGTTTCTATGTACCTATGCTTGTTCAGGTGAAAACTTTCGACTCAATTTTGAAACATATATCTTCAGTCGATTGAGATGAAATTTTGTATACAAATTTCTAAATGCGCTTAAGTGATATAAAAGTAGTGGAATTTATGTGATATATAATTAGACTGTTCTAGGACATAGATGATCGTAGCACGAATATAGTTTTAACCATTTTCCTGTAAATAACTGGAGGTGATCTCTGCCCTCGGTTCTCGGTGCATTTATCACTCCGTCGACGCTTCCGCCGTGACAAATAGCTGGAGACAAGGGATCGATACGAAACATACGTCTCGCCACGTCCCTGACATAATGTATTTTATCATCCATCATCATTTTCTCATCCTTGCCGTTAACTTAAACTAACAACTAACTAACCAACTAGTTTTCTCCCTTCTACAGACAGGCGTACCTGAGTTTACTTGAAAAGAAATTGTTTCAAGCGAATCCTACTAATTGAAGAGTGCTGATATGGGTTACAGACAACACAACAACGTCTGATCACCCCGTACTCTGCTTGGTAGGCGCAGGAAGCTGCGAAGTAAACGGATCCACTTGACAAATGTGTGAGTGAAGTATTCGTGTGATAAATGACATGCGCGACACAGGGATCACTAGCGCAATAGTATAAGTTTTTATCAATTCATAACTTCTAATTGAACTAAAATTATTATTGAAATTAATTTTATATGTCCATGTGAACTATAAAGGAATGAGAATTGCATTTTAAAGTTTCGATTTAAGCTAGATATCATTCCGGAATAAGCGAAATAATTGTACATTATATAATTCGGTTTATAAGGCCCCTTTCTGAAACGGTAGTAGATCCAAAATTTAACTTCATAAGTGAATTTATTAATAACTACATGTGATCATGTTAATCATGTCGCGATGCAATAGTTTAGATGAAGTCACCAATTTACTACAACCAAAATGTTATACTTAAAGGTGTAAAAGTAGCTCGGCCGGCTGTCCCGATAGTTAATTTCACCTAAAGTTTCTATCCAACGAAAACTGTTCATAATTCAATGCAGTTCATTTTATTATGTTAAAACCGCCATAAGTCATACTTAATGGGGTCCCTGCGGAACTTACAATGGCTGATAATGGAAAGGCTGTTGATTGCGGACGAGCCCCATAAAGTGTGCAGCAAATAGGAGGAAGTGCTCCAACGAGCTCCTAATAATGATTTATAGTAAATGGGTTTTATATTGGCCGAGCTCCTGCCGCCCCCCCCCCTCCCGCCCCTCGCACTGATCTTTATTGAGTGGCTAGTTAATTTGGTCGACATAGTACTTATGCTGTCTCGTGAAACGTTCAATGACTCCTGGGTTTTACGACGAATCTAGAACAGGCCACAAAGAAACATTTAAGCGGCTTAAACTAATGACATTCTTTACTGAGTAAAATTGTTATTGAAGCCCGTGTGCCGCAATTGTCACGTGCCCGACCACCGCGGCGCCGTCCCAAGGATCCTGAGTTCGATTTCCAACGAGGCAAAATAATGAAATAATGAGTTTACATTCTCAATCTGTTTGTATGTTTTTGTCTTCGTCCCTTGTCCATGACACTCACAACACAGACATCCAGTTTTAACTACGTATTGTGACCGTATAAATTTATTATGCGTAATTTTACTAAGACACTAGCTGTACCCGCGACTTCGTCCGTCGGAATTATTTAAACGAAAAAAGTTATTGTTCAGCATGCAGATTTTACGATGACTTGTAATTCTAAAATAAAAGTAACCTATACACTGCTTATTATATCAGCTATCTGCTAATGAAAGTCCTTAGGACCTTCCCAACTATTTTTTAGGTTTTAATACATTATCTACATTAGTATTACCTTTTTTTCAATGAAACCGGTTAACATATTTTTTTTACTTATTTTATATCGTTTGCCACGACTGAAAGGCGACTTACAAGCTTTGAATAAATTCAATATCATGGATTAAAATCCATATGAATAACTCGCTCACCACGAGTATGGCTGGCCGTCAATCTTCTTTTACGCGTATTTAAGGTCAGGTAAAATGTATGCAGTATTTTATACTCGGTCATTCAAATTATATCTGGTAATCATTATATCAAAATCGGGCCGCGTTTCTTCGCGAATGTATTAATTACTTATTTCATTATAAGAGTGCCTCTTTAATTGCTTTTTCATTACACCTACAGACAATAAATATCTATTTTTATACCAAGAAAATGATGAAGAATGTACATCTGGAGGTGGGCGTGATCGAATTTAATAGTTTAATTAACGAATCTACCCTCGTCATGTAAGTAGCAACTTAATCCATGCGGAAGACACACACAGAACGACGTTGTCTGTGGTCACTTCGATAAGCGTCTCATCTCACACACACATCTGACTTCTCTCATAGTTTCATGGTCTCACATGATATAAAATAAATACAAATTAATATTTACTACTTGTTACAGCTAACTGCCTCCACTACCGTAGTCAGTAATCCTGTCTCCGAAGCTGAAGGTTCCCAAGTTCAATTCCCAGTGTAAGCAGACATATGAGAAAGAAAAATGTTTGTTTTTGGGTCATGAGTGTAATGTTCGGGTGTACACAGTCACCACAACACGTGTTACTCGCAGGTGGCGTGCCTCAACGAAAATCACCCGCAATACTAATAGTAGGTAATAGACATACGTGTACGTATCCAATATAATTCACTGTTCCCAAAACAGTTTCGGGAAGCGTCACCGTCGACCGACAATTCGTTAACCTATGGTGATACGGTGGTACTAAATAAAGCGACGAGCACACCCCACG
>DWJN01001663.1:0-17265 GCA_018248895.1 Carystus phorcus
CCGGCCTCACCTCACCCCCGATTGAGATTTATCCACCGAAAACGTCCCCTGCACCACACTGAATTATTCGATTTATATTAAGTTTCCGCAATTTCCATTTAGAGGGATTCAAAAGCCGTGCGCCGGTGAGCGTTCACCCTGCAGATTTGGCAGTTCCTTTGTAAATATTGTCGAAGGGCGCGTCACATGGAGCGACTGTCATCAATAATGACGGAGAACAATATTAGCGGTTAATAAGAATCGATTGGGTCCCATCTGTTGCTTTTGCGACGTGTACAAACAATAAATAGGACTGATAATTCTAGAAATCAAACATAGAAAATATAAATATAACTTCTCTTAAAATGTTTGACACAATACTTTATTTTTGGTTTTTATTACTTATATGACTACAGTGCGAACCTAAATAGCTTGAACCCTAGGTATATGCTTAAATATGTCAACTGGTTATTTACGTGAAAAGTTAACACACCGTTGTAGGTGTTCATTTGTTTGTATTTAAGGACAGGCGATCGTAATTAAGGCAGTAAAAGTAAAAAGAAACGCGTTCTATCTCTTAATTGAAATCCAAATATCGCAAAAGTAAACGAAGAAGGCTCATCAGCAGCGCACGGAGCATAACTCCAAAGGAATTGGTTTTAAATGAAACTGGAAATCAAAGCGATTCAAACTCGCTAAGCCAATAAAAGGAATGAAAATCCTGTCTACTGAATATACTCAAATACTGTGAAAAACGAATAGGTTTACACTTTTGCATAATCTCTGTCTAGACGGAGGCTGGATTCATTTGAAGTTTTCTTATATCTTATCCAATACTATGTAGATACGAACTTCGTATTTATAGTTACAAAAGTCACGAATCTTCTTTAAAAGTAATGACGTATTTATTAAATTTCCCCGACAATTCCAAAATTTTTAAGCTAAAACCGGACTTAAAAATATATTCCCTAATGATTTACTCACTGATACCCATTTCTCTAACTCTACGTTAGATTGGTAGAAATACAATAGGATTTAAAACACATTACTTACAGCCCTCACGCAATTTGACAACCTCACATTATAAATTGGCATAGATTTGTTCACGACCACATGCTGTTGTCAATCACTATACGACTGTTTGGGTATACAAAGTTATAATCATTAAAATTTGAAACATTGTATAAGAATCTTATGTAATATTGTTTTATGCTTCATGTAAGGTTAATAAATAAAAACTTACAATATTTATCTCAGAGCGGCGCTGTTATATCATATTACGTTCTGTCAAGGGACGCCTTTCTGTTCATTTCTCATTAATTCTAATTACTTACTCTGTTTAGGGTTTCACAGGCACAAAGGGTCTCCTTTGAAGTATACGAACAATATTATTAAATGAAACGAGACTCGGACCAAGGCATAGTAAAATAAAAAGAACTTTAAGCATTTTTTTTAATAATTAATACATTGTCTTGATAACAACACTAAACCATAATTTTTCCCTGCAACTAAAATAATAATAGGATTATAGGGTAGAATGAATTGTACATCACAAAAATTTATGTATCCTAATATTACAATCTTTATCGATATAATTTCCAAGTTTAAATTTATTTACTACATGTCTATAACAAAGCCGTACCATTTTATTTTATTAAACAGTACACAGAAAAGAACATGCAGTCCGTTGATCTGATGTCGCAATCCCGGCACGACTTAGAATGAAATAAATAGTTTTACAAGGAACCTCAACCTTATCGAAGTTATAAACTAAACCGCACTCCACAAAGGTCTCTTCAGCGAGTCACGTGTGAGCCACATTTGGTAATCGTTTGGACTTCCGCTTGATTTTGCGAGCTTTTTGCTGAACTTCATACTTGATGACTCGAATTCAAAGAATTAATTTAATGAAAACATAACCAGTTGCGTCTGCGTCTCATTAAACAAGAGGCCACTAACATCGACAGGACAAATTCTTAAAATTTATACAGCGCCTTTTGTACGGGTTGAAAAATAATTATGTTTTATTTTTGTTCTATAATTATTATTTAATCTTAAAACTCACAGAGGATTAATAGTAGTAACAACCTTTATTTTGACCAGCTAAAAAATTAAGTTGTGTTTATTAAGATCACGTTCATTATATAATATTACCTAATTATATTCTTAACTACATACTAACAAACATACAAAACGAAAATGTTAAAGATGATGACTCTCTTCTTTCTTTCAGTTGTTATATAAATAAAACATATGCAATAAATAATATAGGTATAGGATTTATTAATGTGAGTACATTGACTCTATCAAAATTATGAAAGTCGATGACAGACAACATATCATCTAAAGCCTGTGGCTCTAATACATTGTATTAGACAGATCTTTAGAAAACCTAATTAAACATTAAGAGAGAATACTCTGAACTGAAAAACTCTCATTGTGCTAATTTTTTTGTGTAAAATGTACAATTTCAACTCTGTAGTTAAGGGGAAGGTTTTGAATACTGTTATATTATTATTTTAAATGTTTAAAAACTAAGCGGGTCAGGTACATACAATCGCCGCGAAGCGATAGCGCAAGAAATCATCGTCAGCCGTAAACCAAAATCTTCCATTCAATCACCTCCCGGTCTGAAATAACTTTGTCTCCGTCCGATTCTAGATCAAAAGCATAGGTAGCAAGAAACTTAATTCAATAAAATTATTCAACTCATATCAAATCATCTTTTAAAAATAAGATATTATTAACAGTAACCAATGATAACTCAAAATGTTTTATGATTTTTTGTATTCCAATCTTTATGTAGTTAAAAATGAGCTATCACTGAACATAGATAGCTATATGCATTAATTTTTAAATTAAAGACTTGCGAAGAGGTTTTGTTTTAATGTTTTAATAGCGTAATATACAGTATACTAATAGTTACAACTTGTATTTAAAGAAAGTGATAAGAAATTCGATATCCTGTAAATTAAGGACTCGAGTCATTGAAATTTCCAGTTGGAATTTTCAACATCAAAATTATAGAGCTAAAATCATATTAGTGACAAATACTTTATTTTTTTCGATGTATGAATGTTGTTCGTATATTACAAATATCAAAATCAGATGAGTATTATGTGTTTTTTTCGTCGAAGAGCAAGTCAGGTACGTGTACTTACTAAAAATTACGATGTCTCGCACCTACTTTTATAAATACACGAGTGGTTAAATTCAAGATTTATAACACTCCTGTTTTACATTGTGGACGCTTTGAATGCAGACACTATAATATAAAGTGCACAACTTGAATACTAAGTTTATGATTAAAAGTGGTTGTTGATGAATCTTCATATCTTTTAATTTTTTTCAAAGTATTTTCCATAAACGAAAAGATGAAGAACCTGTACACAAATTACAAAATTATATTATTTAAAATAATTAAAACTATAAATATTAACTTTACACTTTTTATTATACATTTTTACTTTTTCAATATTGATTTCAAATATAGTAGATGTATTTATTTTATAATATACTGAAATCAACTAAAGGCTGTTTAAACGTACAATATAGTAAATATTATTAAGTTTATTCTGAATAGGTTTAGATATCTAAAAAATCTACTTAAATGTTTGTTTACTTAGAATTTTTTTTAACTTTGAACTCTTAATTCTTACAAACGCCGAATTATTCAAGCAAATACTTGTGTAAACCATATCGCAATAATTAGTTTTAGATCATTAGTGCCCCTTTCATTCATTAAGCTTTTTCAACAATTATTACTATTTTGCATACACCATTAATACCAGCTGCCAGTGCAATCATTACTAAATGCACTACAATTACTATTCATACGTGTTTGATTGTGTTTCAGATATTTCTCATCCTTTGACTATACGAATGCACACAATGTGGTGGGCATGTATATAGCACACACATGCTTAAGAAGTACCGTAATCACCGACGGGTCATCGGCTCTTCAAGATCTGAGGGAAGTCATAAAATATTTTATCAACATCATTAAAACGAACTATATTCTGGCCGGTCTAATACTCGTATATTACGTGAAAACGATTGAAGCGTAGCGGTAACGTAGGCGAGACGGACAGTCAGGCCTATTCCTCTCGGTGGAGCGTGTTGCGAGGCTTGCGAGTGACCGAGGACAATGAGCAAGTACCGCAAGTGCTTCCCGAATACGACTTCTTAGCCCTCGCCAAGCGAACTTGACCTCACCTCCGCTATAAATTTTCTACTGCCAGCATGAATGTAGTTACCAACTCCTCCTAGGTTTAATGTCGCAGTATTCCATTTATCTGTAAGTTTGGATCATTTGGAACATTGGGTTGAAAGATGTGTTCGAATGCTGAAAAGTTTTTTAATCATATCTTATAATGTTTAGATATGAATGGTATATGTAGGTACATGTGTAAGGTCGTGCTCCGCCTAGGAGTTTGAGAGCCAGTACTTTCCTCCTTTCTTTTCTCTATTTTCTTTCGTTTGTCGACTGCTTACATAAAAAAGGAGGTATAGTAACAGTTTACAATTAATTTAAACTCAACTTTATTCAGACATAAGATCTATGAGTAGAAAACCTACATGAGGAAATTCGACTAAATGTTAAAAAAAAATCGTGCTTATTTTTAAAACTATATTAAAAAATCTTTTAACAAAAAAGTAAAACCGCCTTCAACAAATATAAAATAATTTGATGAAGGATAGTGTTAAGGAAGTAGGTGCCTTTGGTCTAGATCAATTAAAGAAACTGGTACCGACTTCCTAAACAGTATCCTTCATCAAGTTATTTTTAAGGCGGTTTTGCTGCTTGTTAAATAATTCTATTAATTATATTATTTCTTCTTTTTTACTAATTATTTACATTATGCAGGAATGATTTTATTTTATATAATCGCCTTGTCAAGAACAAAAGAAAAAAAACGGCTTGTCCGAAATGATACACATCACGTACATGCACATTCTTAGGCATAACTCAAAAACGAATCGTCAAATGTCGCTCAAATCATTATGGGACCACATGACAAGCATCAGCTTTCAAATAAAAAAAGAATCATTTAAATCAGTGTACCCAGTAAAAGTTAATGAGCTACACACATAAAAAATACTGACAAATTGAGAATCTCCTCTTTTTTTGAAGTCGGTTAATTAATAAAGATTCGTGTACCCGCTGTAAAAAATACTGCAATGAATCGTTCTGAGCAACGTATAAATATTTCGAAAATAGAAAAGATGAAGTAAGGACAGGAGAGCGATTTGATCCTTGAATCACTTCGTACAGATCATACCTGAATCCTCGCTCGGCTGCGCATGATTTATTGTAAGGAATGACTACGTACATTACCGCGTCACAATCAATAACCGCTGTATCGCCACTAACTGATGAATTCTGCCGATCCCAGCTGCCTCCGGGGTAAGCTGCACATTGCTTTGTTTATTATCATAGTAATTTATGTAAGTTGAATTTTACTGCTAGCTAGGTAATAGATTTTATGATTTTGAACTTATATAATCACGGTCATGTATCATGTTTTAATTGAATTCTTGATTGTTGTGTTAGACATCAATTATACGGAGACATCAATTGCATGGAGGACATGATGGCATTACGGGTTCATGTATCACTTATAAGTTGAATTTTGTGATAGCGATGGGTATGGCAGTGCAAATCATTTGATTGAACTGTACAATCCGAAGGTTGAGTTGACAGTTACAATACTATACATACATATATTACATTTAGAAACAGAGGTAGTAACAGAGGTAGTCTTGAAAAATGTTTACCGAGAAGATAAGTTACTTATATCTTGAAATTCTGTGGCCAGTGAGGCTCAAGTCGCGGATCGTGACATATTACCATACACATGTATAGTGGTTTGTACTATACCCAAGAGCTCATTTGTCAATTATCAACTGACAAGTTTCTCCCAATCTCGCGGTAAACAGGATCTATATAATTATATCAGTTTGGTCATGGAACGCACCTAATTTTGGTATAAAATACAAAAATCTTTAGTTAAAAATCGTCTGGTCAGTGAAAGCTGATGATATGTTTTATATCTTAAAAGCATTTATTTAGCTTGCAATGTGTAAGTTTATTTGGGTGGAATCTTGCCAATTTTGAAGTAGATACATACGTATCTTCAACCCATTGAACTGAAACATTGTATACACGTTTAGTTTGGATAATAATGCATGGTAAGACGTCAATCTAAATCCAACATTCCGGGACACCTAAGATGCAGACTAATTATTTTTAGTGCACCCCTACAAATCATGTGAATCGGCTTGTTAAGAATACGAAGCGAGTTAAATTCCAGCGTTAACTAAAAAGTAAAAAATTACATTTAATAAAAAACTTTTATTTAAACGCGGTAAAAACAATAAAATAAAATTTCTTTTAAAACTTTTACTATCAACTTATAACGTCATTATATGATATTAGCAGACTCAGCCACGCGTTATGTAACTAAGGTTTATACTCGTATACTCAATTTAGCCGACTAACTACCTTACACTGCCATCTGTTAGAATCTTATGGAACTAACCCTTTGTAAGATATTAAACAAATAATTTACAATAAAATTATATGGCAACTATAAATTGAGATGAAAGCTATCCTATCTTTCAAGTTGGATCAAACTGCACAAAATTTGATTAAAATCGGTTAGGTAGTTTAGGAGTCCATCGCGTACAAACTTTGTGATACGTAATTTATAAAATATACAGATAAAAGCTTTTCGATTGTTCAAGTATAGGTACTAACCATGCTTCAAAGTTAATACTTTAGAATTATTTTATACATAAGCACTCGTCTTTGTAAAGATGTACACTAATTCGATAGCCGCAGGAGAATAAAACGAGCATCAGTAAATAGGTATCTACTTAAATTAATCGAAAGCCTAAATACCTTATCTTAGAATCAACGGTTACTTCATAGAAGTCGAACAAAAACACTTTTTACGGCTACGTGATGGGATATCCCATGTCAATCGTTATATTTTAAATGTCCGAGGCTAGTTTCGATAAGCTATCCCGATAATATCAAATCGTAGGTATCGTGGCTCTACAGGAACATTTATGTACTCAATCAAACGCCATTAGACGAAATAAAATGTCTTAAAGCCTCGAGATTAATCACGAAGTTATTCGTAGCAAAAAACATGCAATTTTTTATGTTATCTTTTATAGGGTAAACAAACTCGCGACAAGACGGCGACAGCCTCTTCAGCACCCAACGGTACATGTCACAATGTTATTATACACAATCATAATAAGCATTCTTAGCTCATGCTTTAATTTTTTCAGTGCCATCAACGTTGATCCGTTTAAGCTGAAATGATCTTGACATTGACAATCTAGCTATTAAGACACTAAAGCTACCTGGCCACTGCATGAATTACATTACGAACAACAAACAACAAAATTACAAACTACACGAACTTGAAATAAATATACAAAAAGATTTTACTTTCATTTACGGCGACTTCAGCATTTGGTATCAACATTTTCAAATCTCAGTAATTTTTTAAAATGTATATAATGCTTTAAAATGCGGAAGTGAAAACTAAAATACTCCATCGATGTTATGAGCCAAGAATAATATCTAAGAAAGTAGCAACGAAAACAGATCAATACCAGAGGTACAACAAAAAATGAGATGTATAACAGAACAACAACTGGATATTATCTCCTAATAACGATCGCCAGACCTCAAATGAATTAGCTGTGAATAAAAGATCTTGTTATTTATATTGCAGTTAGATAAATATTTGTACAAGTACTTTGTAATCGCAGGTTCGTTGACCTGAACCAATTTAATATACTGTGTTTTTATTCCAATTAATGGTCTCTACAGTCTTAAGGGTACCTGTAGGCATATTTCTAGGCAGACTTTAAGGCATTGGAATTTCTGAGCGGAATAAATATGTCGAAGGGTTATAGTACAACATTTTAAAGCTCCACTAAAAGAAAAGACCCAAAATTCTTTTACAGCTAGTTTCTAGTGAAAAAGAATGAAGAATATAACCTATAGAGATATCAATCAAACAGACCTATTAGGACCGAAACTGTAAGCGAATGGTGGTCAATCCTAAGACTATCCGAAGGGATGCTACAAACTGCAACCGGTTTTCATTTAATACTGTGTAAATCTAATTCAACATTCACTTCACGTGATAAAGTGAATATAATAAATTACGAATACTCGATAATATAAGGAATTATAGTTCTAAAACGCTTCTTTTTTATTACTTAATTAGACGTTGGCTGAATTTCAATAACTATTAAACTTTTGTACTTCAAATATTAATTAATGTACGAGTATATGATTTTATTTTCCTTAACCCGGAATTTCCACACTGGCGCAGTTAGAGTTAAATAATTAGACACTTGCCAACTGAGAACTCTTTATTTACCATTATTGTTTACATAGAAGTTCTCAGGAGGTTTGTGGTTGTATAAGGTACGCATGTACTCGTATGTGGTAGGCAGGTCAAGTGAGGTCTGTCTCAGCCGCCGGAACGTCTATTTGTCTTAACGCAATACCTGTCAATAGCCGTCCTAAGTTCATTGGCATTCCCACTTTGGCGCATACATTGCGTTGAATTTATGCAGTGCGCTTGCACACCTCCATTTGTTCAATACGGACCCACCAAACTGGTATCCAGCTTCGTAACATGATCTTTGGTATGCCATTAGCTTGTTGACACATTAAATAATTATGCTTTACGAGGGCTTTACAACGTCAAAGTTAAATCTATTGTTGAAAGCTGCTTATCTTATATTATCCGTAGGTAGTTTTTAGATTTTGTATTCCAGAAGCTTCATTAGAATAATATCTGTGAGTTCCCGAATCTTATCAGCTAATGCCATCTATTTTTTTTCATTGCATCCTAATCAGAAGTATTTACCACCACCTATGGATATTGGTACCTCTAAGTACAGTACCAACGCGTTGCGTGCCAGAATTAAAGTCATCACAATAAGTCATTACGTATGAACTCATCAAAACATAAATCATTATTTATTAAAAAAATATTAAATTCAATTTAACAAACTTAGCTACTAAATACTATTGCGTAACTAACACCTAATCTACGTTATCTTAATTATGGGACATTATATTTTTTTTGGACGATTTTTTCACGCTGTTTTAGAAAACACTTAATAATATTTGATTAAAAACATTTTTTTCGCATGTCACATCATCAACACGTCGCATCATCATCAACAATTCAAAACTGTCCCACCCAAAATCAATATAAACAAGGACAATTTCGTTAGCCGTTAAACTTTATGTTTAGATACTAGAAAGCACGAAACGTTCAAGAAAAGAACAAATCTACTTCCTAAGGGAAAATTAGGAATAACATTCTTAAACACGCGTACGTATAAAAACCTATATATAAAAATGTAGACATATTATCAAAGTTGTGTGTACGTATTTGCATATGTAAGGCCATATTAATAATAAATTACGTGTATTGGTTATATAACGTTATTATTTTTCTGAGACGAATGTAATATAGCTGAACTATTACTACATGTAGCCGCTCTTTGCGTGGTCACATGTCAATACACGTAATTTGAAAGTGGGTGTTAAATGAAACGGTGTTCAATATTTTGAAACAAAACAAGGAACACGAAGGGCGTTACTCTCTATGTGTAAACACGAAGATCAATAGTCACGGGCCAGCAACAAGTCCCCTTTCGCCCGTTGCTTCCGATCAACAAAATTATCACAAATTAAAGGTGACATACAGAGGTAGAAGTAAGGCGTCACTAAACAATTAAAAAACAAATACGTTTCATATATTATGTCCTACACATGGATTTAGGAAAACAAATTTACACTCATGAATGACAATTGACTGAATTATAAGAGCTAAACATGGGTGTTTACATTGAATCATTCTTGACAGATAGTTATCATGTGTCATCCGTGGGTCAAATAACTGTCCTAACTGTACATACGGAAAAGTATAAGTTTTCCTCAAAATGTTTTTACACGAGTATCGCTTTATATTTAGGATTGGAACAAAAGTCATTTAACCAAATGGCGACGCGTTCAGCATTTTAATGACAATAATAATGATGATTAATAACATGTGCCTTCCCTTATTTGTTTGGCATTAACAAAGTTCATTGACTACATACTTCATCTAAATAAGTAGCAAAAGAAATGTATCAGTAATGTAAATTTAATATTTTCAATATAAGGATAACGATCAGTTTCAATCTTAAACAACGTTTAAAAAAGAATAAAATGAAGATATAAAATTTGATCATAAACTTAAAACATTTCTTTGGTGGGTACATGACACGAGACTTTAATCTGCAAAGAGTTGAATGAGAATTTGAAATTTAAAAAAGAAGTGTTCCAGGACGTCGTTACATACGCAACGTTTAGCGCGAACCGCGGCCATCGACTGCTAATTTATTTATTTAACGTAGAACAACGCATTGACTCACAATGTCGTGATGTCATGCTTTAAGCAGGTGTAATTTCTTGATTACGTGCTAATAAGAAGCCGTGCTTTTAATGTCATTCACTCATTGTCTGTCGCCAACCTATTATCGACTTAGAGATATATTTTTGTAATATTATAAGTGTAGCTAATAAATCTTCTACGATTTATATTGTATTCTGATTGTATGTCTTTATTGAATCTTATGAGACAAATTGACACTTCACATTCAAAACCCTGTAGGAGCAAAAGAAAAGAAAAAAAATCAACTCATCATTGAAATTTCCTTCTTATTGGGTATCGAAGCCAGGACTCTTGGACCGGCGATATGGAGTGGTAATAACTGCACCACGAGTGGCATTGATGACCACAAAGATATTAGCTCATGAAAGGCTTTTCAACTCGGCAACCGAAACATAAAAAACATGAGTTTCTAAAACAAAGTTATATAAATAACAGGAATTTGCTATAAAAAGTAAAAAAAAAATTGTGCTACGAAACATTCAGAGATATGTTCTGAATGCTTCAAACCTGAAGATTTGAACGCAGAAGTTTAATATAGAGTCGTCACAAATTCTAGTACCACCATCTATTCAGAGCTTTGTGCCGACTTTAACATTACAAGAAGAACCCCATAAAATCTTTTATGCATTGTAACCATATTGTTATGTTTACTATTCAGTAAACTTCATAATTATGTGTAAGTTCGGCTTTAAAGAATTTGTATATAACTTAATTACGTAGCTAATTACGTAGCTAACACAACTTTATTGTTATATAGAATAATATTGTCGTCAATGGGTCAACTCACAAAAATTACACTATATGTATATTTACTACATGCGCATGCAATGATAATATAATTGGTATAAATATGTATCAAAACTTTTATTAATATCCCCGTATAATGACAATAAACCACCGTTTACCACAGTAACAAGTGTTAATAACTTGTCAGTTTTACACTATTAAGCGTCAGTAATGCAATAAGTAGGTAGATACTGGAAATTGTTATAGATGAGCCATGCTCAAACTGGAGCAAATCATTATAATTATCTTCAGCATAAATTAAACGCTCATTCTCTACCAAGCGATCATTTATTTTTTTAAATAAACAAGTTATACATTACGCTTACATCTTAAATACTCTGCAATCAATTAATATAATCTCCACGGTGTAAGCATAGGTACCTATTATTTTCAAAGTAACTATATACCTTTCCGGTCACATGAACCCATAAACAAAATGGTTTTTTTCTGAATCACAGGCAATTTCGACCCGAAAGGAACGGCTTTTGGGATATGTAAAAGAGCTTAATTGCAGATCGAGACGGCGGAGGAACGTGCGGTCATTGCTCGGCCGCTACCACAACCACCATTCGGAAGGTCGCCGCGCGGCCTTCTTTCAACGGACGATCATCTAATGAATCCACAGCGAACACTCATGTGTTTATTTCGATACACTAACAGTTATGCGCGCTTTCGTGTATAGATGTAGGTTGTTTATCTGTGCCGAGGCACATTTGGTCTTAGCCCGAATTAAACCAGTAATTGAACCTATATAACTCGATTTATATGCAAAGATATATCATAGTTTCGGTGAAAAGATACGTCTCACATATATTTATGAGTAAGCATGACAATTTAAAACTTTTTAAGCATTTTACACTTGATGTCGTGGTGACATTATCATTCATAATGGCTTAATATGTCCATCCTGCGAATACCTTTGTGGGAACGACGGGGATTGAGTCATGTCATGTGCAAAATGTACGAACCCTTTCTGTGGAATAATTTGAACGGATGCAGTCATAAAAACTGGTTACCTTGACTAAAAGACGCGCATTACGATATCGTTCCTTTAGAAATATAATATTCTAAAGATGAGGTCAACATAAGTGAGTACAAATATCTATGTTTTGGCGTGTCCCGTCCTCGACGAAGTCATCACAATACTAGATATTGTATGTGAAAAATTAATTACGACTACCTTATAAGCTATTAAGCTTCATTCAAACTTATGAGTTAAATACATGAAGTTTTGTACAAGTATGTTGTAAACGAGACGGTTATAATGATGTGTCAAACGTGATAGATAAAAAATCTATCCGATCTATCTAAAAAGCATGTTACATGCTTCATAAAGAAATACAAATGCTGACCTCGAAATGAAAATCATGCAGCACTCCCAACCGTTATAGTAACGAGGTCATTTATCAACTTAGTATTTGTTTCTGTCCGTATATGCGCATGAAGATATAGATTAGATTATGACTTTTGATTCATACGGCCATTGCCGAGGCATTTCGTGGTCAACTTTAAGCATAAGATGATCATTTTTATTAAATTCAATAAACAATGAATAAAGATACGAACCTGCACGAATAAAGCAGACTCTTCCTCAGTATAATCACGATCCTAATAAAACCACGAGTATTCCGATAATTTTTCAATTTACTGACAGACGGAAGTACTTATTTATTACGTTTTCCGTTACCTTGATTTTACTGTTTATAGGTATTTAGGAAACTAGTTTTATAAATCCCATTTTTAAAGCAGTTGGTAAACGGGTTCACGCCTACGGACATGAGAAGCATCAAAAGCGTTACCACACCCAAAGGTAACTTAGATCCCACATTATTTTTTGCTCTTCGATACTGCAACATAAAGATGTATAAAACATCAGTAACCGGACCTCGCTTCGGTTCGAGAAACCTAAGTTTTCGGACCCACATTCGGAACAATAGCCACTAATTTCATTTTAAATGTTGGCATATAAATTAATAATAATAACGCTACACACTTCTAACCCCATACTAGGATCCCCTGTGTTTTTATTCTTATTGTTCTATAAATTTATATACAATTATATTTTTTTGCGATCGTGTTACCAATATTGCCCAACAATTAACTACGAACCTTTTTACGGAAGCTCTATATAAATTGTATCCTCGCGGGAACAGATTTATGTCCTACCTAGCTACCCGTGATATAAGCCGTAAATATGCTAATTATCACTTTACTCTGTTCATTGGACAAGGAGATGAACAAACAAATTTCCACAAAAATATATTTTGGCTTCTACGAATATATCTTAACAAAGAAAACCAAAATTTCCAAAATATATCCGATGTACATAATTAGAGTTCTATTACTATTACCTATAGACTTCATAATCATTTTTAAAAGACCAAATTCAGCAGGTGAATAAAATATCGTGTACTGTTCACGAGATTAAACTAATGGTACAAAGCCCAGAGACTTTCAACAGGAGGGCTGGCACCATGGTATCGTCAAAGATAGTCACTTATATCACAAAAAATCCTAAGAAGTATAAACGAAGGAGTCGGTGCAATAATAATTTTGACAGTGAAAATATAATTTTTACCGTATTGGGGCGGACTAGATTGTATGAAGCAACAAAAACTGCTCTATATTAATTGTATGTACATATGTATTTGGTAATAGGGCTTCGCATAACTATTATATTATCAATAATATTATTAAGTCGTTAATATAATTACTGGCATTGTTATCTTTCCAGCTAGAGTCAGTCACCAAACCATTTGTCGTAGTCCGGCTCTCCTAGCCAGAAGCTAGTGAGTGATAGTACTTTTCCTTCGCTCTTCTTGGCTAACAAAATTAATGATACCTTTGGTGTTGCTGATGTCTATGGGCAACAATAACCACTTATCATCGTATGGTTAGTAAGAAAACGAAGGTACTCCACATTAATTATTAGTTTATTTTAAACTCATACCAATTAACGTTTCAAGTTGCGATACGAATCGATACTTATACCAGTTGTAATAATTTTATGGCCTATTAGCCCATAAAATCCTCTTACAGCTTTGCTATATACTCTTACGTTTTATCTTCAATCCTCTTTATTTCAATCGCATTGTACATTATGATGAATATACCTTCTTTGTTCAGTAAATAACCTGTAATTTTCTGAGGGTGCTCGTAATAGTAATACTACAAGAAAATTCTTTGAAGGTTACCGATCGAGAAAATATAAAGATACCCACATAAGATCATTCCCGTCGAGATACTCCACCTGTTCTATTTCTTTTAGGTAAAGCACACCTTTTGCACGAACATTTATTAGCATAATGTGCTAATGAAGTACAATTATCTGGGAAAAATTGTAGCCACCATAGATGTATACGTATGTGTATGGATGTAAATACATACAAAAAATGCAATAACTTACCTACATTTAATTGTAGTATATGAAGAATAAGAGAGTATAAAATAAATATGAAATGTTACGATGATAACAGTGTAATTGATTGCAATCCTTAGACCTAGTTAGTCACAGGCTTTTGGGCAGCAAGTAACGCTTATGTTGAACCCTAAGATAGCACACCATGACCCGGTGGCATTCGCTGCAAATCTTAATTAAAAATAGCGACCTGCCGTACGTTAGATAGCTGATTAAAGCTAAACACAAATGCGTTTTTATTATCATTTCATTTAAAAATCTGAATACGCGTTGATGCTCACGGAATTATTGAATAAAATATCGTTAACTACATTTTATAGTGGCGTCCTTGCGAAGGCCGATCATTTGCCTATTATTAATAGTAAGAGGTGATTAACGGATAACTTCTAAACCATGGAGACGTGACGAGACGTGCTATTACGCAAACTTGTGGCACGATGTATAAGGAAGTAACCTTTAACTTCTGACACCACAAACAAATATTAGTAATACATTATTAGCCATGCACGATTTTATTGAATTATCTTAATACTATTATTTCTTATATATAAACACTTCTGTACCACACGGTTGCCGAAATATGTTGATAAATCTTCCTAGCTTCTGGACGATTCGAAAAAGTTAAAGCAAATCAAGCAATTTATATATCACGCTAGCGTTGGTTCAGGTTTTTATCTATACCTGCAGAAAAACTTAATATCGCAATATCATAATAACATGGAGACTTGTTTGCGTGGATAAACTAGTTTTGTCAGTTCTGTAAAATCTTATAAGTGCAGGATCTACGAGTGTTAAATATTATTGCAAATACCAAGGACACAGGACAAAAAAATAATTACCTTTATTTTACTTTGATAAAAAACAAGTGCTTCATAAAAATAAAAATATTTTTGCTAATAAACGCTTCGTTACAATACGTACAATAACCCTTTAGGTGAATTTCATAAGGCAGCGTAACTCCAAACACGGTAAAATCAATTACGTACATGTCTAGGATTATAAATGACGGTTTTAATAAAATGTCGCTCATACGTTGCGAGCTTCGGATGGTGGATGCGCTAAGCGGCGAGACATGATTGATGTTAGGCGGAGATGCAGTGAAAGCACATACATACATACATAGCCACAACTTATACCGTAGCGGTATCAAACCCTCCCACCGAAAGAGCGCACCCAAAACTCGCGTTACAATTTTTCTCCTACATTGCACAATACGAATTTGTTAACGGGAACCGGTCATCTACATTCGCCTTTTTTGTTTATGTACGGGCGGGTATAAATTGATAATGTTGGTAATTTGGCGCCCGACCTGAGTGCCGTTGCCCGCTACGCTAATGAGTTTATAATGAACATAATAATGTACCATGATGATATATTTTCCGAATCAATGTCTAGGTCGAGCACGTTGAGCAAGTTTGTATGCGATATGTTCATCTCACGCTAATCCACTTCGTGTTAGTGATACGGCCAGCAGCGGTCTCGTAAACATCGTGGATTTTAAGTACAATCGTTACGATTAAGCGAGCTCTATAAAGTTTTTGTAACATTGGTATAAATAACGTCATTTTGTTTAGCTACAATAATACTAAAGTATTTAACGTGGGTAATCTGTTTCTCGTTTATAATGGGAACTTCCAGACTGGTCACCTGATAGTGATAGCCACCTCTGGCAATTATAGTCTCCACCACGAAAGGTATCATCAACCCACTGACGGCTAAGGCAGCGAGCAACCAGCAACCATAGAAGGAAAGACATAAATTCTAGTCCAGAAATAAGTAAATTCATATCCAAATCAAATGAGTAATCCATTTACGTAACACTTCAATTATGTTTGTTTCTACGTATTATTAAGCTCTACAATTTTATTCTTTACTAAGTCTACATACAATTGTTTGTCCACACTCTAATCCGTAAACAAATGCATGGAAATCGAATCCATCAACACAGTCGCTAAAAACGTTGGAAATCACAAAATGATTTGATGCGAGTTGAATGACACAAGCGATGTGATTTTAAAAACAATGTGGGCATTAAAATTCGAGCACGAATGAGTACCGTAAATATGTGTAAATTATCCAAACCACTGTGAAGCACCATTGCCTGCAATCATCATGCAGTGGGTAATATTTAGGCGTTTATGTAATTGCATCTCTTTAACAGAAAAATCTTAACGCAGTTTTGTATTGTTCATAACGGAAAAAATTTACACTGATTTCTTGTGATAGTTGGTACTGACCTGCAAATCTCGTTGTTCCCACAGTATAGGGAAGTAATAATAATAATCTTGAAGTAATGACTTGCAGATTTAAGTGCATATTTGATTAATTTTACCCAAGCTTTTATCCTCTGAATAGTCAGAAATTTGTCAAATGATACGATTAAGATTGCAGACGGTTTTACTTGGGCCTCATCGTATCCCTCTGACTTATTGTTGTTAAAGAAAACTTTCGATAATAAAAAATTAGCACAAGAGTAGAAGGAGTATGTAGGTAAGAAAACAATTTCTCTTATTTACTCTTATTTAGATCTTTTAGAGGGGAACAATATTGTAATACATGATTTTTGAGTAACTATCACCGTTTACTCAGCGCACG
>DWJN01001664.1:0-17261 GCA_018248895.1 Carystus phorcus
ACAGGGCCGGCTGGTGAGATATTGATTATGTCTGATATTATAACAGTTCAAGTCACTACAATTGAGTTTATTTGTTATATTATTGTTATTAAAAGTTAGTAAGGTTCTTGAACTGCACATGGCTTACCACCTGAAAGTTTCAGGCTGAAACCAACTGAGTTTTCATTCATCGTTGAAAAACAATAACAATAATAGTAGGTTCCTATATAATTACATTTTTGGCTTTACAAAACTTTCAATGTGATCCAAGTATGTGTTCTCTCAGGCTGATTATACTCAGAAATGTGTGCCAGGTAGTTTAATGATAATCCAAACACTGAGTCTTTAGTCAATCAATTGTTTTATATTTGATAATATCAAATTAATGTTGCCGCGTTTCGCTTAAAAAAAATACCATTTAGAACATCAACTACTTCTGTTCACTTCTGAAATGATAACGGTGATCGTTAATCATTTCAGAAATGAAGCTGAAGTTTCCTGTGTTTAATATTGAATTTAACGTTACCCGCGAAGAGTCGGACGCGGAGCGCCGTCGACGGAAGCACAGGAGCACGAGAAAGAAGTCCGAACCCGAAGCGCAGGCCGATAAAGAGAAGCCGCCACCTGACCAGGTCATGATGGTGAAGGTGGAGAACATGATGCATGAGAAGTTCCAGCAGAACGAGGAAGTGAAAGCATTGACACAGGAAGTCATTAAAACTATAAGGGACATCATCAATATGAACCCATTGTACAGGTGAGGAGGTGTAAAGAATTATGATAGTGATAGTAAACCTTTACAGACATTGTATTTTCTCAGCGAGCTTAGTATTTTTCTAACATTATAAAGTTTTAGATCATATAGTATAGTTATAGATCAAACTTTATGTTAAAAACCAAAGATAGAATGTTTTTTGTGTTACAATTGCATATCTTTTTTGTATTAATTATGAAATAATATTTGACTTTAGTCCCACTTGATGATAAACAAAGATTTAGTCTTGAATGGTAAAACACTAAACTCAGCAGAAAAAATAAAGCTCATTAACATACCCATAGCCCCACAATAGGATTGGAAAACTAATAAATATAGACACATACTCAGACCCAGAACAGAAATCTAAACTCATCATTCTGCTCTAATCAAATTTCTGGTCCACTGGCAACCAAACCTAGGATCCTGCAAACAGCAGCAGGCGTGGTGACCATTTGGCCATGCGGGTCATCAAGAAGTCATATTCAGTCTTAATTTAAATTTCAAATGTTTGGTCTATTCCAGAGAGTCTCTCCACCACATGCTGGCCCAAGGCCAGAGAGTGGTGGACAATCCAGTGTACCTGAGTGACCTGGGCGCGGCGCTCACTGGCGCTGAGCCTGCAGAACTTCAAGCTATCTTGGAGGAAATGGATGTAAGTCTTAAATTAATTATGCTAATTTGTTCCATTTTTAAGTGTATGTCATGTCATGATCACTTTTAAGTAATCTTCCTAATTGTGTGTTTTATGTGTACAGGTAGAAACAAAATTATTGTAAGGATACAAACAGTTTCTAAAGATACAAATAGTAATAAAGATTAATACTTACCAAATTAAATTCTTACGATTGTGTTGTCTAAAATTGTATAATTAATGTTAATTGCATAATAAAAAACAAATAACACTGTAAATAATGACAAATGAAGAGTTTGATAAGATTTCCCAGGTTTATGAACTCATCCTTATAATACTCTGAAATTAGCAACAACTATAAATAAATGAATTTGTGTTGTTGTAATAAAAATGGATGGATGAAGGAAGGACAACCTTTGTCTTGTTACAGATACCAAAGAGGCTCATGTTGTCCCTATCACTCCTAAAGAAGGAATACGAACTATCAAAATTACAGCAAAAAATAGGTAAAGAAGTAGAAGAGAAAGTCAAACAGCAACATCGGAAGTACATACTACATGAACAGTTGAAGGTAAAATAGATTTCTCAATTTTAATAGTGACTATTTATAAATAGGTTAAAAAGTTACACACCCTCTTTTCTTCTATTTGTACCATTGTATCTTTGAATGCTTTAATTATTACTATAAATATTTTTTTTATCAGTATTAGTTTATAATTTATGGAATAATAAAATTAGTTAATTGATAATTTGTCGTAAACTTGATATTTTTGTAACTCCTTAAATAAACGGGTAATATTTTTTGAATTTGGGTAAAAAGCCATAGTTTTATCGAAGTGAAGTGAGAGTGAGTTGGTGGTTTTCTAACTTGTTACAAGATGTTCTTACTTGTGTCTCCTTCGTTGCCCGACAATGTATCAGTGATGCCGTTGATTTTGCTGATATCCATGGGCGACGGTCATCACTTACTGTCACGTGACTTTTCAGCTTGTTTGTTAAGTATTTACATAAAAAAGTGCAAGTTAAATACTGGTTACATAGAATACTAGTTACATAAATTATATAAAATACATTTAATAAATAGATAAACACTTGTATACTCATACCCTTATTCGAATTCTCTCTGTACTCATCCTCAACCCGAGGGCAAAACATTTATCTCTCACATATATTCCTCTGCCGAGGATCGAACCCGAAATCTCGTTCCGTAGTCAAGATCAACTACATGTACTAGTTAGGCTACGGGATCCTTATTGATAGGGGTAGTGATAAAATGTGAGTGAAGTTAACTGTTGAGATGTTGTCAGGTGATCAAGAAGGAGCTGGGTCTGGAGAAGGACGACAAGGACGCGATAGGGGACAAGTTCCGGGAGCGGCTCGCGGACAAGCAGGTGCCGGCGCCCGTGCAAACCGTCATCGACGAGGAGCTCAACAAGCTCAACTTCCTTGAAAGTCACAGCTCCGAGTTCAAGTGAGTATGAGGGAGAAGGCTGGGGTTCATCCATCCATATGCCTGTAGACGTCTGCTGCTGGACATAGGCCTCTTCTAAATTTTGCCACTGACCGGTTCTGAGCCCTCTGAATCCAGATAAGGGCGGGGTGCGGGGGAAGGAGACAATAGTAAATCGTAATATTTATGTAGCCTACTGAAAATTTATTTTATGAACGACTAGTTTGCACATTTGTTGTTTATTTACGTAAAAAATATAATATTTATTCGTAAAAAACGAATTAAGCTAATTTTAAACTTTTATATGTTAGCATTTGTCTACAAGTTCAGCGATTTAAAAATAGAATCGAAATGTAAAAAGGATCTCTTAATTATATTTTCTACTCAGTGTTACCCGATGTTACCTGGACTGGCTGACGTCTCTCCCCTGGGGCGTGACCTCCGAGGAGAACCTCAAGCTGGAGGACGCCCAGGTGATATTAGACGAGGACCACTACGGCATGGAGGACATCAAGAAACGGATCCTGGAGTTCATAGCTGTGTCACAGCTGAAGGGATCCACTCAGGGCAAGATATTGTGCTTCCATGGACCGCCCGGTGTTGGCAAAACTAGTATAGGTGAGTACTAGCTTACTGCAAGATATTTTCGGTATATTTGTGGTTCTGATGTTTTATTTTCAACATGAAGTCTTTTGTAAATTATATACTGTCTTAGCTCATTCGTTTAATTGGGTCACCAATAGTGGCAACCATTTCTTGAGTACTTAAGCCGTTGATCCTAGTTGTTATAGTATATATCAGCCGTCAATTAATATCGGAAGATTTTGGGCGGTATAAAATACACTTTAGTTTTCCATTCATATATACGCATGAATTCGCATTGGAGCATGTAAGGAGACCTGTGCCTTGTAGTATTAGTGGGTGAAAGCATAAGTATCAACCAAGTTAAGAGCAATGTGCAATTATTATGGTTCTCCTGTACTATGACTGAAATACGTAAAAGCATCCATGGTCGATTTTAGAAGAAAGGTGGTAGAATGGCGGTCAAAATCCCCACATTATGTTTTCTCTACAAACAATAATTAGGTTTTCTTTCGGTCTCATATTCGTCATTTCACTCTCATTGGGCACAGAGATTTTATATCTCCAATTTCTGGTAGAATGGCGGTCAAAATTCCCACATCATGCTCTCCAAACAATAAGTCTTGTTTCGGTCTCATTCGTCACTTCACTTTCGTTGGGCACATAGATTTTATATCGCTTAATTAGGTCTTTTTTCGTTCTCATTTGCCACTTCACTCTCGTTAATTATATATCGTCTCAATTCCAATTGTGTCGTTCCAGCTAGGTCGATAGCGCGCGCGTTGAACCGCCAGTACTTCAGGTTCTCGGTGGGCGGCATGACGGACGTGGCGGAGATCAAGGGCCACCGGCGCACGTACGTGGGCGCGATGCCCGGCAAGCTGGTGCAGTGCCTCAAGAAGACCGCCACCGAGAACCCCCTCGTGCTCATCGATGAGGTCGACAAGATTGGCAAGTGGGTTACTGCAAACATATTGTTTGTTTTTCAGCTCCGTATTACTCGTGCCAAACTTTTTGGCTCCTTCCTATGTGTATGCTGAGCAGTACACCATTTTCGGGTATAGTTACAAGGAGGAAGCGACTAGTTGTGGGCACTGCGATCCTCTTTTAACCCCGCCCCGTACATGCGCGATTTTTAATCGGAGCGTAGTTCAAGAAGGCCATAAAGTTTGGCGTGGCCAATATTGATATTTCACGAAACAAAGCAATGAAAAAAGTATTGTATAGAAAAAAGGAATGTGTCTCATATTTATATGAGTGTCTTCAAATAAACACAGAATACTTACATTTCATGCTTTACCGCAAGTACATAGCCATTTACCATGGTGCGGGGTTGTTAATGAACTTATATAATTATATATATACCTATATATTTAAAGTTAATAAATTGTATCAAGATACCTGGCACTTTTTTTAATTCTATAAATCCTATGAAACTGAGTGGATAAATCATGGTACGATATACATATTGGTCATGGTAAAATGTGTAAAATCCACAAAGAGTCAAGTATAATATTATGGCGTTTTTATGTCAAGGGGTGTCCACGGCGACCCGTCTTCAGCCCTGCTGGAGTTGTTGGACCCGGAGCAGAACGCCAACTTCCTGGACCACTACCTGGACGTGCCGGTGGACCTGTCGCGCGTGCTCTTCATCTGCACCGCCAACGTCATGGAGATGATCCCCGAGCCGCTCAGGGACCGGATGGAGCTCATCGACATGTCAGGTCGGCGGTTTAGTTTTAGTTCTCATCAACATGGATAAAATATCATGTGGTGGTCAAGGAAGAACGTCACCTACGTTTGAGGGTTGAAAACCCCCTCCTCACTTCCCGCATTGAACAACTAAACAAACATCAAAACTCCCCCCCCTCACTAAATATTGGTGTGCACGTGCAGGGTACGTGGCGGAGGAGAAGCTGGCGATCGCGCAGCAGTACCTGGTGCCGGCGGCGCGCAACAACTGCGGGCTCAGCGAGCGGCAGCTGGACATCACGGCGGACTCGCTGCGCGCGCTCGTGCGCAGCTACTGCCGGGAGAGCGGCGTGCGGAACCTTCAGAAGCACATCGAGAAGGTGAGAAACCTTAGTGGGGAGAAAACTTAGTGGGGTGAAACCTTAGTAATCCGCAAAGGCGTATTGTATTTGTGTATTAGTTAAAAAGAAGCAGATGTAAAAACCTATGATAAGATTTTGTCTATTGAGTCATTAGATATTTCTATAGGATCAGTTACTGATTGCTAGATCACTAACTTTTTTTAATTTTATTAACAATATATTTTGTGTTTAAAAATGTTACTGAGGTTGTTGTTTGAAGTAATTTTGGACTTTCGTTAAGGGAGCTATAAGTTCCCAAGACGAAAAAAATAATAATTTGACTGATGTGCTGAGGAGTTTCTTTCGCCGTTTCTTCGCTTCGATGTAAAAACACTTTTCTGAAATGGTGGTAGAATCAATAAATGACGTACATAAGTGTATTGAAATAATACCTACATGATTATATTATTTTCAATTTGAATTTGATGGTAAATTTGGTTCACTTCCTGGTATGGACTGGACTGAGTGTCTGCGGTGAAAAAAGTTTAAAATCATATAATATGCAGAATAGTTCTCAACTCTGTTGCTGTTACAAAAAAGATTGCGATATTACTTGTCTTTATTAATTTTTATATTTCCGCAATTCAAACCTTTAGTAAGCTATTTCAATGTATATTTGTGTTGCACCAGATAGCCCGCAAGGTGGCGTACAAGATCGTGAAGAAGGAGGCGGAGACGATGACGGTGACGGCGGACACGCTCGCCGAGCTGCTCGGCAAGCCTGCCTTCAAACACGACCGCATGTACGACGTCACGCCGCCCGGCGTCGTCTGCGGCCTCGCCTGGACTGCTATGGGTAATAACGCTATTCCATAACAGATGTCGCTACTGTGTTTAATTTTGTTTTTGTACCTTTGCAATAAAATAAGCTTTACTTTAAATATACCTTAAAAATAAGAATCTGGTTCATGGAGGAATACATGTTAACTTTTTTAAATTTACCTATAAAACAAACCTTCAGGTTCATGGGTGAATATCTATAGAAAAGGTTTAAAATATTTTTGGTAAATTTAATTTTATACGTAGTTTAAAATTTATTTAGGCGGTAGTTTGAAATTTGTAGATAAGTAGAACAACTGTGTGATTAAAAACAAATATACGGCCAGTTTCTGAAAGGCTGATCAACGAAAAAATTAAGAAATTCTCTGTCAAATCTATTGTCAAACATCATTTGGTTTGCAGAAAGCATGATTATTCAGAAATTATTCGCTTATCAACGTTTCAGAAAATCGAATTGACTTCATAGAACTTTCACGTTAATATGCGTGGTATATGAATGAAATTTTGACAAACCTCTCAGAAACTGGCGGGTAGTCTCTTAAATAATTTTGATATTTTTGCATAACTTGTTATTAAATTTTCATGTACTAGCTGATTGTTCGTTAATGTTACCAGGTGGCAGCACTCTGTACATAGAAACAGCGCTTCGAAACACACACAAGGACGAGAAGTCGCAGGCTGGCTCCCTGGAGCTGACGGGCCACCTCGGGGACGTGATGAAGGAGTCGGCCAGGATAGCGCTGACCGTCGCTCGGAACTATCTGACTGTTAACCATCCGGAGAACAACTTTTTGAATACGAGGTAACACTAGCCATCGATTAATATGTCATTATCCCGGTAACATAGGCTATACCTACATGAAATAAATAATTTGACTTTGAGCAAATTTTATATGAATAAAATCCATAATTATACATTCAAATAAATAGGTTTCCATATTTTTTTCATTTCCAATCATATCATAGCCAGTTAACGAGACAATGAGATCGGAACATCACGATGCTCAGCAAGCGGTATATGACTGAAGGAAGCGTTTATAATTCATTTTTGCGTTTGTTTATACCTACTAGCGCCATCTATATCCGCCTGGATGATGTTTTTACATTTATGTCAATAAAATTAGACACTTCTTATTTTGCATGCTTCCCATCTGTTAGTCTCATTATTTCGCCGTAGTTTATTTATTCCAACTAGCGCCATCTGTCTACGTCGAGATGAAGTTACTTACGTCAACAGATTCTATTGCTCCTGAGCTAGCCTAGTTAGTCGTTATTGTTTGTTTTGTCGGCATGAAGTCTTTTATTGATGTCAATACAATGGACGCTAGACTAGTTGGTCGTTGTTTAACGAGAAGTGTGGTGTCGCAGCCACCTGCACCTGCACGTGCCGGAGGGCGCGACGCCCAAGGACGGTCCGTCGGCGGGCGTGACGATCACGACGGCGCTGCTGTCGCTGGCGCTGGCGCGGCGCGTGCGGCCGCAGCTCGCCATGACGGGCGAGGTGTCGCTCACCGGCCTCGTGCTGCCCGTCGGCGGCATCCGGGAGAAGGTCATCGCGGTCCGTGTCTTACCTTTTACCTTACCCTTTACGTGTAGCGCCTGTGTGCCATCAAACCCTGGCGCCCCCTAGGCCTGCCCCAGCGGGTATCTTTAAATTCGTAAAATAAGGTTTATTTTAAGTTCAAACGAAGTGTTCGATTTTGAGTTGAAACGACGGGTAATAAGTAATTAACATAGTAGACGAAACTGTTGGTCAATATTTTGATGGAATTATTTATGTACACAAGCGAAACTCAAACACTTAAATTCCAATATACACACACATTCACCTACATTTAAAAGCTATATACATCTGCACACAGGCAAAACGTGTGGGAGTGAACTGTGTGATACTGCCGGAGGAGAACCGGCGGGACTTCGACGACCTGCCCTCCTTCATCAGGGAGGACATCGAGGTGCACTTCGTCAGCACCTACGACGACGTGTTCAAGATCGCCTTCGAACAACAACAGGTTTAACGTTATCTGCAAATGCAACCGTATTCCCGTCACGTAGAGCTCTTTGTTGATTGCAGCACGCTGTTCGATTGTAGAACGTAGAACGGAAGTAGATAAATAGAATGTAGTATAGATGAAGTGTAAATTGACAGCAGTTCAATTTATTGAGGCGATTGTTGTTTTATTTGAAAAAAAAAAAAAACAAATTATTCATGTAGATTTTTTTTTTGTTAGAAATTTTAGTTTTGTGTAAAGTATGTTAAGTTTCAAGTATATTAAATTATCTAATTTTGTGTAATTAAATTATGAGTGCTGTCAATATACATGTTCTTATATACATTATAAATATCAATGCTTCCTTTTATCATACATCGTAGAGATAGCATTCGAATTCAAAAGAATAAATGGAAGTGTCATGTAAAAAAGCCGTGTTACTTATCTACCGATTACTTTAATATCTGGCTTTATAATGTGGCGCTTTTTAATCTTTTACCGGCAGTATTTTTGATCTATCGTAAATGTATTCCTTAATTTCGATAACAGACAAACATTTGAAAAATATAGGGCTTTGTGTACAAGCCGCATATGTAAACTCAATTGAATTAGCGCCCGTAGCTGAAAATCTTGAGTGCTTCCATTTATAAATCAATCGACATTTAACTATTTTGGTTTGATTGTACTTAGTTCATAATGGATATGGAATTCCGTACAAAATTCAACGAATGACACTTCCACTTATATTTACTTAATAAAATGTTGCTTATACGGTAGCTAGTATAATATGTATCAATGATTTACACTTATTAATGGAATAGCGTGAAAATGGCTCGAGAAAAAACATATCTGTGGCTAATTAGAAATGTTTTGAAATCAAATTTAACGGCAATAAGGGAATAGTTTGTTGGCTGTATAGATGATTCATATGTTTATCTAGTATTACTTGTAGATCGAATCTGTCATCTTACAAAGTTCACAAATGTTTGTTTTAGCTACCAGTCAATGAATCATAATCATGTAAAGTCCCATATCATAATGTTCTTAAAAGACTTATTGAAAGTAGAAAGCTTTCAGCATTTTATTATGTATTACGATGTCCTATGGAAATAACTGAAGAATGATTGGTATATTATGGAGTATTTATACGAAGTCACTGCCAAATTGTATAACATAATATATGGTGTTGGAGATCAATTGTTGGGTTTTTTGCACCTTATGCGGTCAGAATGACTTTATTGAAGTTTGAGTAAAGTTGTAATAATACTATTATAATATAATAATAGTATACTTTTACAGTTACAGCGTAATGTTAAATAAATATCCATTCGGCCTTTTTATATCTACTGTGACATATTGCTTCCCTAATAGAATTTTAATTAAGTTCTGAGACTTGAATCCAGCGAAGGCCTCCGTCACCTTCAGGTCAGTTATCCTGGTTGGGAGTGTAATATACTATTTTTTTTTATTTAATCTAAATATATATAACTCAAAGGAGACTAACTGACTTACATAGTGATCTATAAACGCACAGTCCAAACCAATGGAAGGATCGGGCTGAAATTTGTCATGCAGGTAGATGTTATGATGTAGGCATCCGCTAAGAAAGGATTTTGATCAATTCTACCCTCAAGGGAATAAAATAGGGGATGAAAGTTTCTTAACACGAGCGAAGCCGCGGGCAAAAGCTCGTAAGTATATAAAGCGCTTATTGGGGTACATAATGACAGTTGGTTTTATCAGTCAGCACATTCACTTTGTTAGACATAGACATAAGAAAATATGTTGTAATTAAGATACAGTTTCGGCTTAGTATCTTTTTATTAAACAAAATAAAATATTATTGTCGGAGTTACGTCGATGAAATGTGGATTTTAATAAGGATAAATATTTTTAGTTTTTTTATCCAAATCGACTTTACAATAGACTTGAACAGTATTTGCATAGGATGTCACTGTAGAATAAATATATTCTTGTAGATAGATATCTATGGAAAGTGGTACATATTTGTTGTTTGTTTTTATTATGTAATTATGCTTGGTGTATGTTGTTATTGAATAGTGATAATAAATTTAATTACCTTTTTATTTGTATGTAGTTTTTGTTTATTTCCATGTAGCACTATTCACCTTCATTTGTATATGTATGTATACACGTACATAAAGATCTTACTGTATTTAGAATATAATTAAACAAAAAACTGTATTTAAACATTATAAATGATACTTGTATCTCTTTAAACAAGCCTCAGAGGAAATTATAATTTGCTTTACATTTCGATTAGAAACCTGTTCTGATGTCAAGCAACATTGTACGTTTTTTTAAATGTAAATAACGAATAGAGGAGCCACGTAAAGGTATCTGGTCACCGCCATTTATGGACACCAGCAACATAAAATGTATGTTTGCTGAGAAGAGAGAAGGAAGAAGGTAGGTAGTAGATCCTAAGTCAAGCCAGAAGGCTTAGTTTTGTGGTTCAAACAATTCATAAGTATCATGAACTACATTTGTCGCAAGACTATATTTCAAGAACAATTGAAAATTACGTCTATAGTTCATTAATTATCTGCTTCTTTTGACAGATCAATGTGGGTGGAGTTATCAGAGCGGCCATGCGTTGAGGCAAATAGGAAGCACAAGTTCTGTTTCAATAAAGTTTATTTTTAATCACTTAAATTGTTTTCCTACAAAGTGATTCAATTCTAATATCTATACACAATAGTGATTTTTATAATTTAATAATTGTTAGTAACTTATAAAATAATAATATTACACTAAAAAATATTTTTTAGGAATGTTTTGCTTTAGCAATATTACAATTAGAGTGTAATAGGTTCTGTCTTGAGTAGAAGTTAAACTCCCCTGACTGGATCATCCTGTTGAACAATGGAGATGGTTATGGCATCTGGGCGATGCTGTTAGAGGTCACTAACTATGTCCATCCTTGATGGTAGCAAGCCTGGGTAGGTACCACCGTATATATATATATACATAACTATAATAACCTTTGAATATACTGTGATAACTGTTAGCAACAATTGCCTATACTATATAACTAAATAGAGCACACTGAAAAACTGCTGTTGTGGCTTCTACTGCCAAAAGTGACCTGGAGTGTCAACCTTTTTCGTCACATAAAGCAAGATAGATGTTATTTCGTCTATAAGGTAGTTTTAACTTTAGCATAAGTTGTTGTGAAGTGTCGAAATAAACATTTGTAACAGGGTATGTATTAAGCACACATGACACTATGCTACATTGTTTAGTTTTTTTCTCCCATCTTCAAGCATTTGTAGCAATATTGGGTAAACCTCATCATAAGTGGCTATTTGATTTTGTCTGATGTGATTTTGATATCTTTGTAAGGCGCCTGCGACAAATTCCAATCGGTCCCTCTCATTTCTGTGTGCATCTAACCACTGTACCAGTTTCTGGACGTTCCAGCCTGCACAGGTGTGAGGAGCCAGTAACTGTTGACCCGCATGTGAGAAAAGAAACATCATTACTAACGAATATGGCAAAGATGCACCTTCATATTGACTTTTAGCAATCTCTTGAGGAGTCTTTTCCAAGAGCAAGTACAATGCTTTCAACTGTCTATAATGGTCGCCTAACTCTGACATGTCATTGATTAATGGTGCCAGAGAAATTTCTAAATGTTTGCAGTCTGCTTGTAACTTAGCTCGACCAAACCTTGTGATGGGCCTTACATTACAAACATGCTGAATGAATCGTTCAATGCAAGCTTTAGAAATGTCTATGCAACATTCATTTAGAGCTGACTTTTCAGTGAACATGGATAAGTAGATATCCTTGCATCTCGAGACAAACTGTTGAAGTTCTTTCATATAGGGGGAGCAAGAGAGATTTTTGTTGTTTGGATCATCCGGTCTGATCAAGTCAGGTTCATCATGCATTGTCATCAGAATGAGATTGAGTGAGTTTTTAATGGATCCAGCAAACAATTGAAGAACAGGGAGACTGCTGATATCTTTAAGACTATTGGTAACTATCTGTACACTTTCCTGAGGTAACATGGAGTTCATATTAACAAGGACTCTTCTTATTTGCGATGAAAAGTAAAATAATGAATTGCAGAGATCTGCATTCTTTTGCTGGGAGCTTGTGGGTGGTTCTATGATCTGAGCCACATCACTGTCCAATGATAATCTTTGTTCAGCTTCAACATTCATTTGTTTGATACTCTTAGCCACACTGTTTGCCAAACTTATACTCAGATGTTTATCACCAAGTGATACACTCAGTGCCTCTGCAATAATTCGTACGGCATTGTCAATTTGATCCATAGTAGGAACTTGATTCAGGTGCCACATGCTTCTAACTGGTTCAAGTAATTTTGCTAATGATTTTGATAGGAAAGAGTTTTCCCATTTTGTTAAATTTGATCTATTCATTTCTAAGTTCTTACATTTCAATCTGGACAATAGATCATTGAAACATTTTAACAGTTTGGGATAATCAATCTCTACTGATTGGCTGACATTTAAAGGACTTTTTTCCAACTCAATACTGAATATTTTGCACAGATCAGCCCAAAAGGTTTTGGCGATATTTCTGAAATTGCCAATAGCATGTAGTTCATTCACTACATTCTGCAGCATTATTACTTTCATACAACCATTATAGATGTCTTCTTTGAATACCTTTTCAATGTTATCCCATAGCTTAATTTTAAAATCTTGGGAGCTCATGATGTTAGCTTTTCCAGGTGCAATGCGCCCTGAACTAGATTTTTTAACCTCTATAGATACCATTTGAACATTGAGGGCATTATTAATTTCCTTTTTTAAGTTATTAAGTATATTATCAACAGTAGTCTTGATCTGTTGCTCAGTGCACTGTAAATTATGAAATACTTTAAAACACTGGAGAAGTTTTCCTTTGTCGCCACTTAGTAAGCTTGATTGAAGGAGTTCTGTCGAGCTTGTTAGTAATTCTTGTCTTCTTTGGTTAACTTGTTTTAATACATCTGCCAGAAGTGTGATCCCTTCAAAATCATAATCGGTTATCAATTCATTAAGTTCAAACAAAATCATTGCCTCTTTTGCAGGATTATCCTTCACAGAGTCAAGTTTATTCCACAGGGCGAGAATTTTTGCTGTGTGTCTTAGAAGGTTGCAAGTGGTTTGCACACGCTCCAGCATCAATGTTTGGTTCTCTAAAGCATAGTAAGGTGTATGAACTCGTTCCTTAAGTATTTCAGCTCCTCTCAACAAACTCTGAACTTGCGATCTGACTGACTCTAGCATAGTTTCTAGATCTGAAATGTGACTTGCCTGCGTTAGCAGGTCGTTATGTTTGGCTAACACTTGAATCTCTAGGCTTTTTGTAAGCTTCTCAATGCCTTGAGTCAGTTTAGTAACATGATCGGATACAGAGATATTTTCTCCAACTATAGGCTTTACGGTGTCCAGAAGAAACTTACTATAGAATTCATCGTTCTCTATTTCCACGCAGACATCTTTTGCTTCCATTTTTGCTAAAATGTTAATTTAAAACACACTGATAACACCGCACTGCACTAATATTTTAAAGTTAGTGACAGCACTAAATAAAATTGAATTGAATTCATAGATCAAGATCACTAGTAAATAATTAGTATTTACGAAAGGAAGGAAGTTTCATAAAAGATTATTAAAATTGACAATATTGATCTTGATATTGGTATAATGGTATATATTTGACAGGACAGCTGATTGACAAGTCTACCAACCAAGGAATAGGTAGGTAGGTAGGTAGGTACCTAGGTATGTAATTATATGCCGCGGTCCGAATTGCGCTCACAGCGCTCATAGCGTGCCAACGCGCGGTCCGATTCGTGCTTTTCAGTAGTACCTAACACAGTTACTATTGCAAGAACCACAGATCAGGTAGGTGTATTACGTAGGAATATAGATGATTATAGTTTATAATAGAAGCATAGCATAGCTTGTATAATGGGTTTTTATAGTTTTCACATTAAATTGAGCATCTTTGTAATTTATTTTTACAATTTCTTGACAAAAATAGGTCATGGATTTTACTATTAGAAATACATATTTGACATGTATGTCAAACGCGGCATGCTTTCTTATATTTTTATCTATTATACTCTTATTTATTATTGTTAGGTACCATAGAAATAAAAACAAATGGTTATCAGTAAACAACTGATGGTTTTTATTAACAACAATTTAATGTTATACCTTAGATATTTCTAGTGTATGTGTTATTAATAATCTATCTTCAATTGTTTTTTTTGAAAATTAATCTATAAATCAATATATATTTTATCTAATCTGTGACTCTGATCTGTGAATTCTGTAATGTCACGTGTAAACAATGTCTATATTTAGTCTGTGACAGTAGGGTGAGTGAACTGCCTCATTGTTATTTATTGCATTTGCCTCTAATAATACATTAATTAGCCGTTTTACTAGTACAGTAAGTGCAATAACATACATAACAAGCCGCGACAGCCATGCCAATGTGAGTAATATTAGAGGAGTGACGGATCGCTGTGGGGCGTTTTCAGTGCGAGTGACGTTTGGTGTTACGAAAAATATTTCTACTATCTCGCAAGATGACGGAGTACAAGTTGGTGGTTGTGGGGGCTGGAGGCGTTGGGAAGTCAGCGCTAACGATCCAGCTAATCCAGAACCACTTTGTGGATGAGTACGATCCGACGATAGAAGACTCGTATCGGAAGCAAGTGGTGATAGACGGGGAGACGTGTTTGTTAGACATTTTGGATACTGCGGGTCAAGAGGAGTACTCTGCGATGAGAGACCAGTATATGCGGACAGGGGAAGGTTTTTTGCTAGTGTTCGCGGTGAACAGCGCAAAAAGTTTCGAAGACATTGGTTCGTACCGGGAGCAGATAAAACGCGTGAAGGACGCTGAGGAAGTTCCAATGGTTTTAGTAGGCAACAAGTGTGATTTGCAAGCGTGGGCCGTAGACATGACACAGGCGCGCGAGGTGAGTTTTTAACCAATTATTCTGTTTCGAAAACTTTCTCATTGATATTAAGTGTAAGGTCACATTCATTATTGTAGGGCTTTATACACAGAAATAAAGGCTTAACTAAGACTATACAACGCAATATTACTAAACATATTATACAATCCACAGCTACACTATTATTTTAAATAAAAAACTGTTAAACTCATATTCTTTTCTCATTTATTTTATTGCAAATTACACATTTATGACAACAAAATAATACTCTAATAAAATTGTCAGGAGCAGTAGAGTTTATACTTTATTTAATCAACCAAGTTTTGCAAACACATTATACCATTTTAAGTAACAAGTTATTTATTTTCCTTGTTTATATCAGCTAGCACCTACCCAGCCATCAAAGGTAGTTAAACAATATAATTTTACTTAGCCACTAACCTATTCAGAATTGGAGAATGAATAGAATTTGGATTTACTATTGTTAGAAAAGACAGTTGCTTGGTATTTGACCATTAGTGGAAGAAATTAATATGTAAATCATTATTAACTATGCTATAGTGTTGTAATTGTGATTATGTTTCTCACGTAGTGTTGTATATTACATTACTTGGTGCAGTTTTGTTCTCGCCAATAAGGGTTAAATACATAGAATATTTCTGTAAATACATTATATAAATACATTATGGGTTGTTAAATGTTGCAATATAATTTACTATTAAAGGTATTAATTTCATTCATTTATAACACAGGGAATCTTATTTAAGATGTGTAAGCAGGTTAAAGTATTAAAATTTGTTACTTGAATGAAACATCCAACTTATTAGGCCAACATAGCTATTGCTGTTTCATACTAAGCCTTAAAATAGTGATTAACAGCTGCACACAAATTGTGAATAAACCATCACATCGTTTACAAATCATTTGGTCATATTGTTGTTAAAACTGTTATAAATGACTCATTACTAATTTAACAACAATGAGTAATTGTTAGAATTTACACAACATAGTAGCTTAGTTAAGAGAATAGGTTTGATTGTTTATATTTTATTGTTAAAATAACGGATCAGGCAGACATTTTTGTTTTCTTTCTCTCTTACATTTTTCTGCAACATTTGCTATACACTAATTAGATTCTACCGAATAAGGTTCCAATAGGACAAAGGTAAAAAATCTATCAGATCAAATTGTCAATGTAAACAATTCTTTGATTCACTTTAACACACACCTAAAAATTCATCAATTTGGTACAAATGTTTAGGACTTTTGTGACATACAGACAGAAGAATATACAAATTAAGTGCATGTCAGTTAGTCACAATCAGTCTTTGTTGATATATTGAGAACTGTAGTAACTGTGTATCATGATAAGATTTGATTAGATAAAGAACATTTTACAACATTGATTATGTATTCAATCATAACTTTAGGTAAGAATCAAATGAACATAATTAAGTGTTTTTTTTTATGAAACTGTTCTTTATAAAAATTAAATAAGATTTATACAAAATAATGTTTTACATTGACTATGTTATTCTATTTAACACATTTAAATTGCATAATAAATATGTAAAAATATGTACCAATAATATTGTTTTTATAAAGAACACATTTTTGTAAAAAAATTACATTCAATGTTTTTTTTTCAACCTGCGGTTTAAGCATCCAATTATATACTTCTCTCACTAGCTACCTATATCTGTATAAACTTCAGTTTATAACAAAAAAAATACAGTATTATTTTAATAATTGAAAGAACTTTTCAATTGAAACCAGCAGTTCTTGAGATTAGTGCGTTCAAATAATCAAACGAACAAACTCTTCAGCTTTATATTATTAGTATAGATTCCTCGTCAAGATACGTCGATTGTCGCCTTACTGTAAATTAACACATTATTAGATTATACATTATATTAGTCATTGCTAATAATAGGTTGAAGCGCTCATAGCCCGGCGGCTCGCATCGATCCTATGCGATCGACAGAGTTAAGCAACTGCGGGCGCGGTCGGTACCTGGATGGGTGACCGCTAGTGGCAAAA
>DWJN01001665.1:0-17257 GCA_018248895.1 Carystus phorcus
GTATTTATAAATACACTTATGAAACGTCAAATATTTTGCATCTACCACCGTTTCGGAAAGGTGCCTTATAAAGAGGACAAGAAACTTCAACTTAAACTTCGAAGAATGCTAAAATTTTGTTACGTATGGAGAAAAATTATATCAGAATATAATTAATAAACTCATTTATATGTAGAAACAGTCTTAACCAGAAACTACAACAAAACGCACAGTCGAAACTTTGTCTTAACTGGCACGTTTACAGAACTTATTTGCTAAAATGTCGAATTTCAGTTTCAAATTAATTAACAAAGTGACTAACATGATGTAACTCTCTAGGAAACCTTACGTGCAATGAATGCTATCTATTTATTAGACGTATGAGAATAATTTCCTACTATGAGAACTTATTATATTTATATTTCAAAAGTATCAACAGTAACTTTTATGTATTTTCTTATTTGAGTTGGCGACAAATGAGAAGAAAAGTTATTAAATGATCAAGATATTAAGTGATCAGTTTATTTTTTATCATGTTACCCCGATTTCGCTTTGAATGCAACTAGATCTAAATATCGATGTGAAAATTATTTAAAAACTTTTAAAAAGCTACATCTTTATCTCAAAGTATTTCTTAATATCTTTAGCGATGATATCCCTCTATCAAATTTTACTATTTATGATCATTAACAAACCGTACATTTTATTATCGATATAGACATAGACATATTGTACATTGCCATTTAAGGAATGTGCGAATCTTAACAAAATTTACAACCCTGAACTACATATTGTCATCCAGAGCACATTACAAGAATAAGGATTACTTCAGAGATTTTATTGACGGCATTTGTAAAAACAAGATATACCACGTGACTATAGTCACAGATTAAAATCAGAACTTAGAGCTAACAAAATAAAGGCTGAAATGAGCATTGATTTGCATAATGGATTTTGGGTTTTATTAATCTTTTGTAGGTACTTTGAAACTTCCTTTTTTTCCAAAAATACCTTGAGCATTTAGTTCACTTAAAGTTAATTTACTACTAACCCGAGGAAACTCTAATTCTAAACTCTCATACCATGTTACGTGAATTATTGATATAGTAAGAACAAGTAGGTATTTGTACATACAAGCTGTTAGTTCCCATCCAAGAAAATATTAATATTCATTACATTTGCCTCTAGCGATTGGTGGCTTCTAAGCGGGTGTAACTAAATGAGAATCGTAAATTAAGATGGAGTCTAGTGGTGTATACCAAGGTTAAACCCCAAAACTAAATACGTAAAATAAAAATAGGTCATCTCAGAAAGAGAATAACTTTTTTAGAGAATTGTATCTTTTTTGTATGTGCGTAATATTTCTTTTTACATTTCTGAATTCAATGTCAACAAATTCGTAACTTCTGCCATCAGATTCAGTCTACCCATGAAGGAAAATTTAACTTTTTTTCCTAGTAGTTCTAGAAAAAACGTTGAGATTCCCTTATATTTCTATATGTAGATGAAACTAATAGAAGCGTGTAATAGGTTAAAATTTATTACAAAACTCATACAATAATGTTCAGGTTGTCTTAGCGTTCACATCATGATTAAGTTCCTTTAAATTCAATCTCTAACCAACATTACTTCAATTTCACGCGTCCTTACGCTTTTGCTAGTAAATTGTCTGCGCGTCAGAGCTGACTAGCAAACTGGAAGTTTGGGGTATCTGATAGATAATTCAACGCTACACACGGTTAGGTGCGCTACTTAGAATTAATATTCATACCCGACAGACTTGGATAAACCTAGCATTGGTAGACATTGGTGGCATTTAATCTCAAGGGAATACGTTTATTGTAAACTATAGTAACCGCCTTCGCTTCGTTTCAGAAACGTAAACTTTGAGGAGGATACACATAGAACCAACCCTCACAGCGATAATATGCTTTGCTATAATTGAATTTATTGTCCAAACTGTAGTTTCCAAATAATAGAACGAGTACATTGCCTTTGCACTGTGACTTTCTGATTTGCCCAACTCACATTAATTATCACATTTCGATAACTTAACGAGTATCGAGACTCTTAAAAATGAAAATAAAAATTAAGAAAACCCAATGGAACGATCATGTAAATTGTAAAGAGGCGTGAACTATTTTTTGTAATTAACCGCCAGAGGAGCGATGTTAGTAAGTAATCATCGTCACCCATAGATATCAGCATCTAAAGGCATCACTAATAACCAGCCAAGAAAGAAGATAGAAGAAAGGAGGAATCGTATGGCCCTCAAGCTCGGAACACGACGAAATGTGTGGCGTCTGACTCAAGCAAGGTGGATAGCAAGCCAAGCGAACTTCACGGAAATACCAGTAATAATATTATTTCTTTACAACTATGTAAAATAGGTGAATCCTACAGACGTCCTCTCTGTTATATATCTCGTAGCTGTGCCTATTTATAAAGCCATTTTAATTATTATAGTTTTATTTATTCCTGTGATTCATTTACTTCATTAGCACAAAGAGTTGCCAGAGAAGCAATAAAGGTTGCACTTAAGCTAATACCCTCAGATGTAAGAAATTTTCATTAAAACAAAATATTGTATTACCGAGCCAAGCAATTAGTTGAGGAATATTAAAAATTTTACCCCAACAATGCAAGTGTACTAACAAAGTTGCACCGCTAACTAGATTTTTGCATTATAAATGACCTATGAATCTCAATTACTTGATAATAGAGAAAAACGCGAAACCGGCTATTATAACGGAAATAATGACCAGAAGTTTAGACCCATCGTGCATAAAAGTAAATACAATTTCCCTTGGCATACGGCATTTTGTAGGGTAAGGGAGGGGTCAATCAATATTTTCCAAACCACCCTTCTGATTCTGAAGATTCTTTGATAATTCCCAGTATAATGCGGTTGCCTTAAATTGTATTAATAAAGGTCGTGAGAGGTTGTTTGTGAGAGGTTGTATACAGACCCAATTATTTAAGACCCCGTGTTCTAAAATGTACTGTCTATAGGACATAAAGTTTGTTAGATGGTGGTAGTGCCGTTAAAGAAAAATGTATTTAAATTTGACCAGTTCGATTTTAAAGCTTCATCGCGGACACTTGATATTAACCTATATTTCTGGGTCAAAATATCGGTATGAAATACAAAGATCATGAGTAATCGCTACAATTGAAGTTTATGTTTCTGATGTTCAACGATTACCATCAACTCGTATGCTCCTTTGTCGGCTCGTTCATAAAAAACATTTGTAGCAAAGCGGCTGAGTTCATATATAGAAAAAAAATGTGACTAAGATTCTGAAGCTTGTCTGGCTCTAAGAAAGCGTTCTTCTCGATTAGATATCCCAGAAGTATATGATGATTGTAATAATAAAGTCATAATAAATGATCAAAATATTCCCATAATACAATTTTCTCAAGTAATTTATTCTTAGCCATACTAAAATAATATGTATTAGTATTTCTAGCAGCAATTTCGTCTAATACCAATCGATATTCATAGTGTCTTCTCTGCAAGAACAGCCTTTGTGCCGGGTCGTACTATTTGGGGAGCCGTTGACATGTAAATCCCTTAGACTATTAAATTTGCATACTAATTAAAGATGCTACCGTACCTTTACTATTCTCCTGGTACTTTAAGGTATATAATTCTGTCTTTAGAAAGCTTAGTTACAGTAAACTGGGTACGTAGAAATTTTATTACCTTAATCAATGTTTTTTATAGTTTTCTAGACCCATAATGAAATTACTCAGGTCTTTTATATTAGATACTAAGTCTATTTGTTTGTTTTTTGTTTATTTTCGGATAAAATTAACGCCAATAAATTTATTTGGGTAATTATTTCCAACTAGAGAATTTCTGCTGCTTCGGTGAGATATAATTTGTGTACATAAATATCAAATTTAAATGCTTATAAATTAATTTAAGACCTCAGAATACACAATGTATTTAATTCGATTCGATTTAGTCGATTTTCAGCATTTACGGTTCTAGAGAATCCGACATAAAAATTGTATATATAGTAAAACTTTCTTGATTTTAGAAGCGTTCTTATCGTCAATGGTAATAAGTGTACAACGGAGACGATGACTAGTTACTATCTCATTTTGCTCATTAATACCACAAAAAGTCAGCAACCACCACAGTAGCATTCTCACGGACCTATACGTTATCGCTAGATGTCTGAGAATTGTATTGTTTAACAGAAATAATGCGGTTAAAACCATCTTCATGTTCGTAGTATGTAATCTTATCACTATTAAACACATTCCTTGCTACTCATAAAAATGGGAGACATTGTATTCCACGCGAAGTCGATGGTATCATACGTGCAAATAATTTTATTCCCTCTGACCGCCAGTACGGCCGCCCTTTGCGTGATAATGCATTATTTATACCGCCTAAGACGAGTAAAATGAATGCAGATACTAACGAAAAAGAATAGCCAGCATCTTTTGTCTTTTGTCCCAACAAAGCGTGCCTCGTGAATAAATAACACAAATAAAAATCGTATAAATATTGAACAACCGTATATTTCACACTTTACGAAGAGCCCCTTAACTGAGATATATTATGACGCTGTTATATCGATGCCGGTTTTTTGGGTGGCGATGTTTTTACGAATCTTTGTTTGTAAACGACTGCGAACAATGCCGGCAGTTTTGGTTTTTCTTTTTGAGCCGTTCAGTACAGCAAAAAATCTTCGGGGAGGCATAAGGTATAAATACGATGACAAACCTCGCCTGTTAGGTTCGTAAATTTTTTGCTACAGGCGATGAAAGTCAGTTGTATTTAAGATCAAGCCCTTATTACCATTGTTGGTCATAATAAATAGTTTTTGTACAACCAGAAGATCTTTCAAATACGCTACCGAACGTTTCTGGTAGGTGTACAACCAATCAAAGAAAACATAGCTGCATAGGTTTAAAGAAATCGATTCGCTCCAATCTCAATGTCACTTAAAAGCTGGTCTTTCTCTAAAAAAATTACAATAATATACTTTGAGATATTTTCGTAGTCTTGAAGTCTTTAACTCCGGGTATGTCTTGTTTTTACATGGTTGCACCATTTAGAATTGGCGCCATATTATGGTTTCAGAGTAAAATTAAACCAGCTTATACAATGTATAGTTTTTACTTATTTTGTTCTAGGAAAAATCTGAATAGAAAAAGCTGCAAACGAATGTAGATCCAACTACGAATGTCGGTACATCTGAAAACTTTTGTTAGTGGAATATTTTCAAATTTCAGACAATTTTAAATTCGAAAAAAACATTTTTGTTTTAACCTCCGCAAAGAGGAGAATAAAAAGTGCAGGCAGTTTTAAAGCTAAATTCGCATGGATTTTAGTTTTCAATCAATATTTCATCGTCACAGCCAGCCGGTCACCGCATAGCATCACAGTTCCTGTATGAGGATAAGGAAATCCGTGGACATAATATTGAATAGCAAAATTATAAAATACTCATCTTACTTTCACTTAATTTCCAGGCTTTGTATCAGCAGCTTTTCGCTTAGAATACTGACCCCAATCTTATTCTCGTAGGTAGGGCTCGGCGTACGAAGTATATTATCAGTATTATTCATAGGAATCATAGGTTAGGTTAGTTTAGTTAAAGAGAAGGATGAAAGAAAAATACATGTCAATGAAATGCGAATGTTGAGATGGATATACGGAGTTACAAGGGTGGACAAGATACGAAATGAGTATATCAGAGGAAGTCGGAAATTAGCACCAGTGGTCGAAAACTTGAGAGGAAGCCGATTGGCGTGGTACGGGCATATAATACGTAGGGGTTAAAGTCATATTACGAGGAAAGGAATTCATAGGAAAGGAGTATGTGCGGAGCTGACGAAGAACAGAGATGAATGGAAGAAGAAGACATACTGGGCCGACCACAAGTAATGGGATACGGACAAGGAGATGAATATTCATATGTTAATGTTATTACTGGTATTATAATCATTCCATGAAAGCCGCCTGGGTTAGCCTCTTCCTTGAGTCAGACACCCAACTATTCGTTGTGTTCCGGTTGAAAGCTTGGGAGCTAATACTTTCATTCTTCTTTCTTGGCCAATAATGTATCAGTGATGCCTTTGGTGCTAATGTTCATAATGAAGGTGAGTGTACCTCTTATGATGATGTGAGTATGGTCCTTTTCGTCGTAATTTCGGCTAGTTGAATAAAAAATACTTAAAAAATCTTAGAGAAACATTTCATCAATAACAAGGACGGTAAAAAACCTATGATTCTAACAATGTAATATATCATTTGGTGTATAAAAGTACGTAATAATTTGTATAAACATGAAACAAATTATTCAACAGTAGGTTATTCATTTGTAAAAAAAAACATTTCTTATCGAAAAACTGATTTTTATATGAAGATTTTCTTTCTGACTTAAGCAACTACTTTATTTACAATTTTATCTTTGTTCCAGGATTGAATATAATGCGTAAACAGTTTATAGCAACGATATATGTTGGCGATTCTATGCGTTTCCTAAACCTGAACAATATTGCTATGAATAGCAGATGAACGAGTAAAACAACACTGCACGCAGTTGTAAGGTTTGTACAAATCAGTTTAGGATATTTTCAACACTCTTTTTCAGTTTTTCAAATTGACAATATTGATTTTTAGCAGTTGTAACATGGAAAGTGGCTGCCAAACTTTGCTTTGCTTAATTTGAAAACAAATAACACGCCCAGTACCTACCTACTTACTGCATTACATAAAACAATTAGCCAGTTCTCAATATTACCCTTATGGTTCTGTAATGCTGTGTTTACAATTTATTTAATGTTACAAATATTATGGCTTTTATCTTAAGCACTTAAGTTAAGCATTCTGAATCATTTATTGAATCATTTGGTAATCTTCTCTTCTTACTTGGCTGACCACGCATCGGTAACCGTGACCGTGACGGTAGCTGTCATTGGTGTATGTAGGCGTTTGTAGTCTAATTACGTAATAATCGCTTTGTCAATAATCGAAAGGAAAACTGACATCAATTAAATAACGCTGTATCAAAAGTCCAATTGCGAAATCATATACGTAAATGCGCAATATTAGGGATAACTCAATAAATTCTCGTCAGATGTCGCTCAAATTAATATGAGACTACATGGACAAGCAAAGCAACCAAAAAAAAACAAAATCAGTGCACACATCAAACAGTTACGAAGTAATACATATAAAAAATCGAATTGAGAACATCCTCCATTTTTGAAGTCGGTTATAAAAACAAGATAATTTATTAATAAAATAATAGTAAGAAAACATATATGAAGGCTTCTCCAGCACTATACAATATTAGTTATTAAACAGACTCATTTTCACATACTTCAATATTACAATAGTTTTTACATTACATGTGGGATTGTAGTCATATTTTGTTTAACGGGATTATGACTGCTAAAACCGTTTCCGATCAAATGTTCATTAAAACTTTGCTAAAGTTATTTGAACCGCAGAACAGATATGTAATAGAATTTACTAAACCTTCTGCGTGATGTGTTTGTTTTGACCAAATTTAAAGTACTCGACATATTTATTCGACCTACGATCTCAAAGACAGAATAAAAACAAGTTTTTAGACCAATAATCTCGAAGACAATAAGTTTTTAAGGAACTTAAAAAAAATCAATTCAATCCTATTTATTTGTTGTAAGTGTAATAATATGTTGGTGTTTATTTAAATTTTTTCGATCCTTTACAATTTTATCATTCCACTGACATACAATTAACAAATTACGTATTGTCAGATTAAAAACACCATGTCAGCCTAAAATTAAATTTTGTTAAAATAATTGATATACATATAAGTTTAATATAAGTTATTAAAATGAGATGATGATATTATGTAGTAATAATAAACTAATGAAACTTTTTGTAAAAAAACCAAAGAAATAATTTTTGCAAAATCTATAAACGTAACAATATTTTTTCAGCGTTACACAGAAATTTGTTAATAATGAAATAGGTCATTATAATAATACTAAAGAAGCAACATAATTACTGAACAATATAACAAAAACTGACTGACATTGTTGAATCTGTTCGTCAGTCATCAATAGCGTTTTTTAGTCTTTTATATAATTTTACTTTTATTATTAATGATCTAAAAAGTATATCAATCAAATTTATTTAATACTGTGAATAAATAAAATAGAAGGGAATTAAAGATGCAAATTTAAATCCAACATGGTATTTCTATTTGTTGTTAAAGCTTTATTGACATGGGGTATTTGTTGTAATGATTGTTATTCTGTGTGGATGATAGCTAGATTATATTCAATGGTATTATGAGGCTTAATACTAATACGATTGAAATGAATATCCAAAATTTTTTAATTACGTCTATTATGTGCTAATCACATGTTAAAATACGCTGTATTAAACAAACATAGGAATAAATTTCAGTGGTTGTAAGATATTAATATACATATTAGATATCATTATTATTGACGTGTTTTAAAGATAGATTTATTTTTATTCAAAATTTATATCGCTTAAAAATATTTGTAAAACATCGGTTAATTAAAACAAAAAGTCTTATTCTTAAACCCGTTTTGGATATAAAATAGAAAAAGGCCTAGCACCAGTCATTGTCATCTTCGAAATTTTAAAAGGAGTGTTCATCAAACACCTACGTTCAGATTATGAACAATTAAATGGATTATGGATGATTAGTTAAATTGAATTTGGACGACCCGTGTGGTACAATGGTGACCACGCTGAACCTCCATTCGGAGGGTCTTGAGTGCGAAATCCAGAGGGGCAAAAATTTTAATGAGTTCAAATTTCTATTCTCGGTTAGCATGTGTGTGTGTTTATGTGTTGTCCATGTCACCCAACGATACAGGGAATCCTAGTGCAGGGCTAGGAGTGTGTAGCGTCATTTATAATTTTGAATACAGAGATCGCCTTTCTAAATATACAGTCAATACTTGTAACTATTTTGCTTGAAATAAAAAAATGCAACTGAAAAAAGGGAATGATATTATCATTCATTAATATGTAAAATCTCCATAACGATTTCTGTAATTGAACCATTATTTCAACTTCGTAAGCAAATACTGTCGGAAACAGATATTATTTGAACGCAATTTCCAGTGGTACCGCCATGTTTGAGCTTGTCACCGCTGCAAGGTAATGTTTGCAGTTAATTATGCCAATGGATTATAGGTAAAGGACTCGGTATACCATTCTCGATTAAAGAGTAGCGACTAAATGGCTTTTTCAGTGGAAAAATCAACTTCAATTAAAGACGCCAAATTAAATATTCTGATTTCGGATAAGCTGATGATGATAACTCAAAAACTACTCGTCAGATGACCAATAGATTTAAATTGAACTACATGACCATTTTGAAGCGTGCGTGATGCGCTCATAGCCCCGGCGGCTCGCGTCGAACCTACACGATCGAAAGAGTAAAGCAAATGCGGGCGCGGTCGGCACCTGGATGGGTGACCGCTAGTGGCAAAAATTTCTTGAGCGTTTCCGTGCTTCGGAGGACAGGTTAAACCGTCGGTCCCAGTTGCTATAAACACAGCAGTCGTCGAGCCATGTCGGAGGCCTTCGGGCGGTTTAAATCCGCATTGGAGCAGCGTGGTAGAGTATGCTCTAGACCTCCTCAGTAATGAGAGACCCGTGCTCAGTAGGGGGCCATTAATGGGTTGAAGGCACGTGACCAGCACTAGCTTTCGAATATAAAAAGAATCATCAATGTAAAAAGTTATGAAGTTATGTTTAATGTTATTAAGTTATGTTTAACACACATAAAAAATTCAGTGAAATTGAAAACCTCATCCTTTTCGAAGTCGATCAAATATATATTCTAACAACAACATGACCGATGTTGATTTTGAAACGGTATTAATTTTTTTTTTGGTAAATATACATATATGAAATAGGATATGAACACAGCAGTCAACGAGCAAGTCGTTCCTATTATTTACACTGGTTTATTTAATTTGGAGGCGTACTAAAGATTTCTGAGTGATATTCTTCTTCTTCGTATCCTCTTAGCAGAGCATGCATGCTGGTTAGAGGCGTGCAACACTACAGTTCTCCATTTCTCGGGCCAATTCTCGTTAACTGATGCCTGCGGAGATATTTCACGAGATTTGACTCCATCTTCTATACTCTATACTACTAGGCGCTCCAAGGCTTTCTCCTTCAAAGTAGTGAAGGATTCTTGCGTACAGTAGAAGGTGGGCAGGTTTTGATGCCGAGTTGAGTAAGGATAGACACGTTTGTGGGGCACTGCGTCTTTTCTATGCGCAATAACTGCATCCAACACCACATCTCCAGTCCGTCAATTCTTTTTCGTTGTTGTTTCTTTATGGCCCATATATCCGCACCGTACAAAGAACAAAAACAGTATCATCTTAGCTATTTACTTTTAAAAAATGCATTTTCAAAATTTAATAAAATCGGTTATATTGTTGCTTAAATTCATTACGCTATTACCTATAGTTATGAATTCAGACGTCCAGTTCTTTAGATATTTACCACTTAGTGACGTCATATATTGTCGTCGTACTAGAAGAAAGGTAAAGAACATAATGACAAGCGAAACAACGCAATTGAACAACTTCAGACAGGAGAAGTGCCTGTTTGATTACGTCTGTATATACTGTGTAGAGGTCTAGAGACCGCTTATCCTTCGCACTGTTTTGTCGTAATCTCATATAAGTTTCTTCGTCCTTGAAAAACTGCTGAAAATGTGGATTTGAAAGTAAAATTTATTTTCAAATACCTAAATCCAACCCTAATACTTTTCTGTTTAAAAACGTTGATACGTGAAAAGTTAGTAAAGGTTATGAGGTTTCAATTCTGTCGTATTTTAGCAGACGTGATATAGGTCTTGAAAAGATTGGTAGATATCATACATTCTTCTTAGACTTTATTTCACGTTAAAATTGAGCAAATTTATATGATTTCTATTGAATTCAGAAGATGTTATGTTTCAATATATGATATATTTTAATCGTCTTATATTTAATGCATATATTTTGATTCCCTGACAATAAAAATAAATAATTTCATTAATTGATAAATACATTTTCTAACAGATCCAAATTGTGTATTTGATTCTTTTTGGAATCAGATGGGACTGTATTCAACTATACTTAAACGAGAAAACAACTACTAATAGGTATTATTTTGCTCTAAAGTAAACAAGAAATTGTAAAAACAAATAAAAATTTCTGAACCTTAATAAAAATGTGTTTAGTTAATAATTAACAAAAAATACATTTTCGATAACCAAAACTTAATAAGACGATAATTCGATAGCTAAAGAGCTTCCAATGTTAAATCTAACAATACGAAGATTCTATTAGGAAGGCGTGAACTATGTACGAGAAAATTAAACTTGCTTGCACGTTGTGATTGAGTTCTCGCGAAGGATATTGCTACAAGATTGCTCGTCAACTTGAGCACTCCAATCACTCCGAACAGCGCTGATAGTTTCAGCCTTGATTGAGAGAATTGGTTCAGTGGGACATTCATGTTCACACGAATCGATTAAAACTGGGTTATAAAGTAGCGATTCCTGGTACTGGTAAATAATGATTAGATTCACACATCCTATTGTCGTTGTAGAAAGCATATGGACGTGAGTTGAGTGATGACAATCACGTATACATTTCGGGCTTTACAGATTCACAAGCTATTTTTTCCTTTTTTTATTAAAAAGACCCACACTGAGATTCCCTATGTATAGTTTCAATATGGATCTTACACAAAGACATGCACACCCAGACCCGAAACTAAAATTCAAATACATCATTAAAATTTTGGTTTTGCTGGCAATCGAACCCTTCGAAAGGTGGATTACATACTCCATCGTTTGTTTAGTCTCTTAGGTTTTTTTCAGAATTTCAAGGTGAAATGTATATGAACAGAGGACAAAAAGTTATTCCATAAGTATTGTGTATTTAAATAACAAATAATAATAATAAAAAGAAGTAATCGCTGAACATTTAAATTACGTCTCATTTGTATTGGTATATGATATGGTTACTTCGGTTTATTAACATTTATACAACAAAACACTACAATTGACAATGCGAATTTACTGCATATATAATTGATACTTGGACTAAAGAATCCATTCATAAATCATATTCTAATTTTGAATTCTTTGGAACGTAAAAAGCAACAATACTCTAGCGAAGGAAATTAAAGTCACTAGCACATTGTGATTGAGTCAGCTCCAATAGTTTCAGCCCGTTCGTTGATTGAGTAGAATTGGTTCACTAGGACAGCAACGAGAGCATTCATAGATATTCACAATGAAAAGGCTTTTTATTTCTACCCAACTTGTTTGAAACCAATATTGGTGTTGTTCACCATTTGTATGTATGACGATTGAAATACGGAAGATTAATAATTGATGAGATAGGATATGTTATACTATGGTAAAGTAAGGTAATAGTAAAGAACTGAAATAAAATATATTGAAATTAATTAGTAAAATAATTGAGAGAATATAAATGATTGCGTTCTATTTAACTGTGCAATTGTTTTAATGGAATCAGTGTTAAATACATATAAAACATAGTAATATATTACCCGAAGAAAATATACATGTGTAGAAAGTTAATAAATTTTATGTTTAAAAGTCACATAAAACATTCAGGGATGATACTGTGAGTAAAAAATCATATGGAATATAATACACGTAATAGGTAGGAGTTTAATCTTCTAGGAGGCGTTAGGCGATAATCCTGTGCCTAATGTAACTCCTTATCTCTCAACCCAGGAGTTCCAAACCTGGCTCAAAAGTTTTAATCACTTCATTACGTACATGAAAGCTAGGTGCTAAGATACGATTTTGAGAAATAGCTTTTAAATCCACATCTATAATAATATAATACAGGTATGGCTAGTTTTGCCATATAAATAATTTCTAGGGAATTTCTAGTGTAGAAAAAGTTACTATTAAAAATAAGGGGTGGTGATAGAAGGGTGAAAATTAAGGATTGTATATATTTTTAATGGCACATTATAAAAAAATAAGAAAATTTGTGCAAAAAATTAAAAAAAATGTTAGGGATGGACGACGCATATCACTTAGAGGTATGAAAAATAGATATAAAAATAGTAGCCGATTCTCAGACCTACTAATTATGTATATAAAATTCCTTAAAAATCGGTCAAGCCATTTCGGATTGGTATGGTAACTAACATTGTACAGGACAATTTTATATATGAAAAATATTTTATTACTAGCGACCCTCCCTTGCTTTGCATCAATGTAGATAGTTTTTGTGTATAATCAAATTATCATTAATGTAAACATGTGAAACTTTGACGAATTCATGAATTTGCAATTTTCATACTTTAATATATAAATTCGTGTTTAATTTCGCGATTAAAAAGTCGTAAGTAATAATCATTGTCGTCATTGATTTTGATTTTGATTTTCCAATCAACCATACTTGGAGACACAAACTTACAATTGAAGACACGAATCGACGAATGGGTTATGTAATACATTCAAAATTTTTTTACAATTTTTTTTTACATTTTTGAGTTTATTCAAATACCCAACAATTTTCAACGACCGAATTTATATTATTTGATCTTGCATTAGGATTATTAAACAAATAAGAAATAAGAAAACACTATATCTAAACATTATTAAATAAAATTTTGTTACTAATTTTCTCGATATCTAATACACGCTTAATCCACTTATTTCATCAACATACATAGTAGCAACAGCTACTTAGTTTCGTACAGTTTATGGATACAACACATAACTCTCAAGGATTCCTTAGACACGCCTAAGGAGGTAGCTATCTCTCTAAAGTTTTAATCGCCCCATTATCCGAATGGTAGGTGCAAAGATACGATTATGACAAACGGCGTCAGAAGTTTAGCAATATGTAACCATTAGCTTGAACGTGTATCGCTATCTCTGTCGTTATCTTCGCCGCGAATAGATTTCAGTGCGAAGCAGCATTGTCTGTGTTATTGTCGATCGCTGATATCGATGCGTTATGGTAACGCCTTAAGCAAAGATCTTTAGAACGTGCGATTTCAATGTTGAAGAGCAAAATGAATACCTTACGAATCGCTGTAACTTTGCAAGGAATCGCGTTGAATCGGTAGGTGCCAGTTGTCTCAAAGAAAACGTAGAAAACGTAGCGGTAAATTATAAAAGCTATCCTGAGACGCATCTTTAAGCTTTACCAAGAAGAGTACAATGAGAGAAGAAAAGAAAAGTATCCTTCTTAACCAATAATACTTATATATTACTATAACTTCTGTGGTGTTACTGTTCATGTTAAGTCATTACCAAAGGGTACTTAAATAGATAAATAACGTTATTATCAACCCTTACATTTTTCTACTTAGTACGGCTCTCTCCTTATCACCGAGGAGGACTAGAACATACTCCCCCGCGCTGCTCCAATCCGGGTTAGTGGCGATCTAGGTGGAGTCCAGTTTCTTTTTTTTTAAGGTTGAATCCTCGTAAAGTAACTGGGGGCGCGTTCAGTAACGCGATGGGTAACCGCTAGTGGCATAATTTTCTTTCGCATTTCCGTGCTTCGGAGGACATGTTAGGTCTTCGACCCCGGTTGTTATCGTAGATAGCATACACATCAGGCGGCATAATAACTCAACCAAGCCCTACTAGAACAGCAAGTTGGAGTATGCCTGGACCTCCTTAAATTATGTGAAACCCGTGTGCTGTCATTACAGCCCATTGACCTCTACCGGTTTGATGCTAATATCAGCAACATCGATTGCTTTTACCCTTATATATTCTTACACTAAACGCTGGGAGTCTATGGACCCTATGACGTAACATTATTAAAATATATCACATGAATCGCTTACAGTTTTACTTCGTGTAAAATTGTATACTCTACAGATATCTATAGTACATTAATAATTTACAATTTTAATCAAACTATGGAGAAACTGTGGATCTACATATAATAATTTACTATAGAATAACTGAGCATACTGCAATGTTGTATCGGCTTTTGTAAGCCGTTGTCGGAAGATTCGAACGAGCTTGTATCAGCAATGGCCGCAGGTGCCGATTAGAGCTGATCTCGCATACAACTGCTGTTTCCGAACTTACTGACTTGTCTGATAAGGAACGATTAAACAACAAACGATTTCTGATTGGGTTTGATTTTTTTTTGTGCTAATGAAGTGAGATGAAGAAATTATACTATTATATTAAAAACTCCTACTTGCTAGTGACGTGCATTAATATCGATACGTCATCATATATTGTAACGATTCAGTTTTATTCGTTTTTTTTGGAAGTTGAATATTTTTCAGCTTAAAGAAATTAAGATACGTGACAAAAGAGTATTCGCTCCCTTTAGAACATTTACTTCCAATAATTAAAACTGTAATTGCAAACAAATTTTGAAAGGGAGTTTAAGTTGAAATTATTAGACTGTTTTATGTGGAAACCATTTCTAAGTTGATCAAAGTTCTGCTTTAAAATTTTCTAATAAGATATAGTTCTACTTAGAAAACAAAAAAGTCTTCATCATACCACACTAGGTGCGAGTCGGTACAAGCTACGGTAGCGATAGTAGTCAAGTATTAAATTTAAAAAAAGGTATAATATAGAGACGAGGGACCTTCAGGACTTGGCTCCATATCCCTGATTCAGTATACCTCAAGAACAGGGGAGGTTAACCTAGACTTAGATACATGGAGTCCTTTATGCTCCGAAGATTGCATCTTAAATAGAAGTCCAATCCCATATTTAGTATCACAAATATACAAGAGTTATTGGATAATCCCTATTAGATAATCCTGAGAATAGAGAAAAGGATCACTTGAAATCTTGAATGACACTCACATTTGTAAAAACTTCATACTTGTTTCATGGTATTATTGGTTGTATTTAGGCCCTAAACACAATAAAAGGCACTTCTATCTATTTATATATTACAAACGTTTTTCCAAGTGGGCGGAAAACGACCAGATTCGTTATTAAAATTTTAAGACAAACATATCTGGAACATTTTTTAACAACTATGAAATATCATAAAATTTTAAATCTCAATAAAATTGTCACATAAAAAATATTATTCGACAAATAGATGACAAAATGGCATAAGATGATTTGTAACTATTTTGTCGCAGTTTATGTATGTATTATTACTAGTTGATAGATATTCTTTAGTCGAATAAATCTTTAATTGTTTACAATAAAACATATTTGTACCATACAATTAGCGAGGTTAACGTTGCTTTAGTTTTTATTTCGAGTTCAGCGCCACTCAAGGTACCTATTATAACTAAACAAAAATTAAAATAATATTAGTTTAGTTAATCGTATACTTTATAGTTTAATTAAAATTGTAAAGATACTGAACAATTGTTGTTTAAAACATTTCAATATCAACGATTAATAAAAACAGTTACATCTCTTTATAAGCTTTAAACTTCGTTCTATTAGAAAACGGCACTGACTTTAATATCTCTAATAAATAAATTGACTTCACATCCGATACGATCATCCATACGGAGCCGAGGAGCGTTTGCCGACCGAACGAAATAACCTTAATGTATTCGGAATATCCAATCTGCTCCTACGATCTTTCGCTGCAAGAAAATCTTTGATATACGGTAGCAACGCGTTAATATCCGCAAAGATAACAACCAATAACAGGATTTTCACCAAGACGTATTCTCTACGCAATTTGATCGTAGATAATAGTAGGTAAAAGGTAAGCTTTGTGCCAAGGGAATATCTGCGTGCATTTTAATTACGAGCGCGGAGACCTTAAATTGTGCAACATTGCAGCAGTCGCCTCTTCCTTAATGAGGCAGTTGAAAATTGTTAATGATTATCATTTTGTTAATTTATATTCATGTCCTTTAGAAATAGACATACATTTTATGGAGGGAAGATAGTATGAAGTACTTACCTTAGTAGTTACTGAATAAACAATGAAATGTTTTGAAATAATTTGAATCGCAATGCTATATATTGCAGATAACTTAATTGTCTTCCCATGAGCTTTGCAGTTTCTATCTTGGTCAACAACGTGTTAGTAAGGACTGTGTGTTAAAGATAAAATTTGGTCAGATTTCTTTAATAGTTTAAGTAAGCTATAAAAAAGGGTTTGAATAACAATCACGGATAATCGTGAATCTAAACGGCTACGTATAATTTTTAGTCAAACGTATGAAGTATGCCAACCTTGTGAAGTTCGATGATAATTATGTGAACAGCTTCATTCGAAACGATTTATTGTTTACATGTATGTATTA
>DWJN01001666.1:0-17251 GCA_018248895.1 Carystus phorcus
TTTATTCTGTGAAATGTCAGTTAGACACTGTCTGACTGTCACATTTGTCGCAGATAGACAATCATATATTTCTGTTAGTCTAATTGGTAGAATTTCTGTAAATAAACCGTCTAAATGAGCTAATAATAAATAAACAGTATGCGTAAATAGTGTTTAAATTATACTCGACATAATTACGATGCTGTTCGTTAAGCTTTTATGTTTTATTGCTGTCTGTATTGTTGATATTTCACAAGCTTCAACTCATTGGATGGTGACCGAAAGTGGTCTTATTCAACCCAGGGTATGACTGCGATAGCTGATTCCGGTTATAGTAAAATTTTGCTGTTTTACTGTCTTTCTAATAGTAGTTAATATTTCCAGCTCGAATCTCCTTTTGAAATAGCGCGACCCTATGATCTCCTTTCATTTCTGAACCAAGAAACTCATTGGGAAGACATAATAAATTTATATCATGAGTTATCCAAAAGACAAGCTGTTATATCAACGTTGTGGTCTGATTTGGACCAGGAAACGGACGTCGGTGCCCATGTTTTGGAGGATAAAAATTGTATGGATGTTGGTTTGTTGAGTACTGTAGACTGGTACTCCTCTTTTCTTGATGACGGTAGTTCAAAGAATATAGCTCATAAGGAATTCTTACTTGACAGCCCTTACTATGGTCATGACAAAGATGTACCTGATTGTAAGAAAATATCTTCCTTAACTTTTAGCATGTTCGCTTTTGAACATTTAGAGGTGAGTTTTAATGTTCTTGAAACTCGTTTTATTAAAAAAAAAAAAAAAATTACAATCGACAATTAATTATTCTACAAACTCGTTTCTGTGTTACACTAAAAAAACTTTGTATTTATTATTATTCTACATAATTGCTTATTCTTTAGCTGAACGCATAGGTAGACAGAATTATATCAGTTTCAAATATATGTATTTGAACTCATGGTTATTTATATTTAGTTGCAATAGAGAACTATATTATCTGTCATTCTATTCCATTCCTATTCATTTATTTAAGCATCAATAAAATTATCATATGCTATATCGGAGGTGTATTTGCTCTTTCAATATTAGATAGTTACTGAAAATAGATATTTAAACACTGACATCATTAAATGATGAAAACGTGTAATTTACTGGGTGGTTGTTCTAGTGTGGTAGTTGTGTAAAGGATAAGCAATAAATGGTTGCAAACTTGTGTATTGTGTCTATTTTACAATTTTTATTTATCCAATTCTAAGTGTATGTTTACGGATTCTCTGTCTGAAATTTTAAATCTCTTATTAGTAGTAAAAACCAGCTCTGTCTCAAAGTTACATTGAATACTTACCATCAAATGTCATTGCATCTAATCCATAACAACTGTCTATTTTTTCCTTCCAGAGTGTTGTAAACAGGGTAAATCTTTCTATAAATCCTGAGCTAGCTCTACCCACACAGATATCCCCTATAATGAACGCTGATCAATATGGTCATTGGGTAGCAAATGTTTTAAGGCGCAATAGCTCATCTTGGCTCCACTATAATATGGCGTCTTTGTATTGGCGAATTAGAGGCAATGCACCTAAGGCAATTGAGTGCTGCCGAAGGGCTCTTCATTATGCTCCCAGGTAATAAAGAAGCTATGCATCCATATATATCAAATAAAATTTGCTTGATATAAAAGGTTTTTATTCTACCTTAATAATAAAATGAATAGTTACAATAAATATATTACGGAAGTTTGAATGTAGTCAGATTTTATAATTGATAAAACAATTATTTTGTTGGTATTATATTCTGTCTGTCAAAATCACTAAACAGATTAATAGTACTCAGCATATTTATAAATTACAATATAGAATGTCTTATCATAATTGGTTGAATCCCTATATCCTTAGTATCTTATCATCATATCAACATACTCTCAGAATGGGTCAACAAGGGATAAATGCTTCTTTTAAGTAATTTGTATACATATAACGTTTTTCAATTGCAGGCGTTTTAAAGATATACCATTGCTAAGTTTGGGTATTATTCTGCATAGAAGTCGGGCTACAGAAGATGCAATCACTGTTTTGAATGCAGCAGTAGATCATGATCCCAATTATTATCTAAATCATTTCATGCTCGCCAATGCCTATGCTGTCTATGGTGATTTTAATAATTCCATAGAGCATATTCAAACATCAGTGGAAATAAACCCTACGATGGATATAGCGGTAAAACATAAATATGCAATTCTTTGTTATGCCAACCTTATTAGGCGAATGGACAGTATTAAAGCGTAAGTGTCCAAGCACAAAAAAGTGGAAAGTTATTTCTAAAAGCAAAAAGAAAATTGACAGATTATTCATTTTAGGAATTTGCAACATCTCCGTGAAGATCTTAAAGTGTACAGTGAGAAGGAAGCTCATTGGTTAAAAGCACAGGGTGCATTTCTAAAGACAATGAAACATAATGAAGACTTTGGTAATATTACAGGGATATTTTTCATTCAACATTCTGCCCTTTCATCCACACACCCTTTTCATTCTTATCTGTTCATTCTCTATCTCCCTTCAAGCTTTTATGTTATAGTCAATGAAGCTTGACATAAGAATTATATTTAAGAAAATAAAGAAATAATTTGTCATTGCAGATTATAGGAATATGGAAAAAAATTGTCAGAAGATGTCTGAACTCACTGGTTTTGATATTAAAACTCTTCAAGGGCATGGAGATAAAAATGCTCTCATAAAGTATTTTCTAGATGGCCCCATGTATAAGAAGGAATGGTTACAAGTGAAAGGAGTACATGCAATTGAATCTCTGTATAATCTTCAGAATCTCATCAGACACATTGAAAAGCATGCCAGTATGGCATCGGACTTTGTGATCCATCCGGATCCTATGAAGCAAAGGATTGTACTAGATAGTACAGCAAAAGATATAATGGCAGCAATAAAGGCTGAAAAACCAGATGGTATTTATTCTGTACTAATTCTGTTATACACTCACTATCAATCTTTTTCGTCCTATATATTTATAAGTTTGTCTCGGTTGTGACATATTTCCATTTCATCGAGTTTAAAATAACAATTTTTCTAAAGAAGTTTCTCTTATATATGCATCAGTTTATAATGCTGGTGTTAATTTTTTTAGTCTTAATACATAATTTTGTTAATTGTTATTAAGCAAAATTGTTACACATTATTGCTGGCTTGATGTATAGGAATCTTTTTGACTTTAATTATTATGTATTTTGTCTTTTAGTGTATGGGAACATACATTTGATTTTTCTTAAATTGTTCGTAAATATCAAATCCTGCACTCCTGTTAAAATATGCATGCATTTTTACAGAAGGGTATAAAGGTATTCTTTACACATGAATATAAAGAATATTTAGTTTGTTTGATTGAAAGTTTTAAATTTTCATCATATCTTTATTTCAGTTAAATCTTTTGTAGAAATTCCCAATGGAAAGGTTGACTCTAAACATAGTAATGATAAGAAGACAGACAGTCACTATGATGATGTTAGTGAATATGAATCAGGGTTTATGATGTAAGTACATATTACAATATTTAGATGATTACCTAAAAGCTTAAAAAATGCTATCCGTGTGCTCTTGTAATAATACGCGTGTTATTTTCTTATATACTTTAAATAATACCTTTTATACCTTGTGGTTGTTTGGAAATGGATTTCCCTTACAAGGATTTTGTATGTTGTACAAAGTTTGATATAAAAGTTTAAAGAGTTTAAACACAACATTTTAAAACTTTACACATAAATAATTTATTTACTTAATTGTTATTATTATGTATGTTAACCATTTACCACTTAGGTATCCACTGACAATGAAAATCAATCGGAATAATGAGGACTTTGACAAAGATGCTGAATGGCCCTCTGACAAGCTATGTTATGACACTGCTGCCGATTTCCCTTCTAATGTAGAAGCAATATTCCCTGTATTTCTGCCTTTTGAAAATAAAGGAATAAGGTAACTAAGAATTTTTCTGTACAGTGACAAGTTAATTTTATAGATGATATAGGTAAAGGTCAGTTTTTGAGAGCCAATTTTTTTTTACATTTGTGTGAGTATAAAATTAAATATTCGTCCAATTTACTAGAAAGTAATTAATACTTAAATAAGGTATTTCAAATCAAAAACTTCTGCAGATGTAGCAATTAGTTACCGATATATTGCATAGTTTTATATCTTAAACAGATTTAAAAAAATAAGTTTTTAATTCATCTGTATTTTTTAATTGTGTTACTTCATATCTTTTTACGGTGCATGATTTGGATGATTCTTTTTCTATTCGAAAGCTGGTCATGTGGTCCCATATCAATTTGAGCTACTGTGTACATTTCGAGTTATTCCTCCAAATACGCATTAACTAGACGCGTATGACTTCGGCAGACTTCGCAATCCAAATATTTAATACGGCGTTTTTAATTGAAATCGGTTTTTTGTTTTGTCCGTTTAAAAAGCGATAGTTACGTTATTTCAGGATGAAGTCGATGCTCAGTGATAAAATAGGCGTGCCGGTGTCAGTGGAGCACGAGCTGCCGTGGCACCCGCCCATCTGTCCCCAGGACAAGGAGGCCTCCAGTTTCATCCCCAAGAAGCCGCAGAAGTGAGGTCTTCATACTAATCTATATGTAAATGGCCTTGGTGTACGTTTTTACAATAAACAAATCGATTAGGGAATTACCTATCGAAGAATTTAAGGTACGCGTGAAAGCACAGCTCGTAATTAGAGGATACTATAATAAAGAAGAATACTTAAACGATAAGGAAGCCTGGAAATAAAATGACGTATCCAGCTCCGCAAAGGCTAGTGAAGTACTTGTGTATTTATTAGTCCAAAAGATGTGCTGAGGAGTTTCTTTCGCCGTTTCTTCTCCTCGATGTAAAAACACCTCCCCGAAACGGTGGTAGAATCAAAATAAATGACGTGCATAAGTGTATTGAAATAATACCTACATGAATAAATGATTTTGAATTTGAATTCACATTGTAAATCGGTTATGGGGAATCATGGGACGCTGAGCTGAATAGAAGCGTTCATTGATTACGTTCACAACAGATACTGGATCCTTAAGCAATATTACTTTAAAATCATACATCATATTCACGTTTAATAGCGCAAAAGGTTTTACAGTCACCCCAATCAATATACTTGATTACTTTATTGTTAAATGTGCTGCGAACGGAAGCCCGTGAAGCTCCCATGAGCCAACCAAGAGCGCTTTGCCTCGCACAGTAGAGTAAATTAAATTAAGATGATTACGTTATATTAAAATATTAAACTTCCGGGAATTGTTTCATGCCTACTGATATTAATGAAGGTTTTTTAGTGACAACGAATAGTATAGATGAGGAAATTACGTGAATCAAATATAAAAAATTGCAAGAATAGAACCTCATGTACTGATTCCGAAATTAGTAGGTCAGTTTGCAGAAGCAGATACCTAAAAAAGAAATATTACAACGTTAAAAGCTAATAAACATGGAACTGGATGATTTGGGCATTGGACATTCTGAGCCTAAACACAAACGTTATGAAAGTATCAAAACCGTTAATGCGTTTTCATAACTATTAAATAATATGTTATTTTACAAGGAAGGGTATATTATTTTTCAATTTCAGTCTGTATCTTATTAGATCTAATAATATGATTATTATCTTATCCCACCAAAATGATCTTTGCTCAACAAATGAGCAAACACGCCGAGTCAAATCAATATCCTCTTGGCGTTTTCCGCCTCAAGAGATATACGGATGGACAGACGAAAATAAATTACTGTTGATAAATATCAACGGCAATGATAAAAGTATCAAATTTTCTCTCTAAACAAACAAGTGAACATTTCATTGCTGTAAATAGGAACTATGTTTTTCACATGAAGAATTATCTCATCTCAGTATCTAACACAATATAAAGTTTAGAATGTCAATCAATCAAAAGATCATAAAACGCCACTAAAAATTCGCCTAGAAATACGGAATGAAATATTTTTATATTTCAAATTCAAGATCGATTCGTTTTCGCAGCTTCGAATGACCAAATTTAAAACTAAAAAAAGTGGTTGCCTTTCTGATGCAAATTTGTAAGTTTCATGAGGGTTCTGCGTCCTTGTTTGAAGAATAAATTCATAATGCCATCCACGGGCGAAGGCACAAAATGTAGATTCCGCCGGTTTGGACTTGCTAGTACTGTAGCTACGTAGAATTGTGTCTATCTCCCTGTAAATGTCAGAATTTGCGATCTGGAGAGAGAAAAATGTTCAATCGACGTAAAAATTAAACGAAGCCTTTTTATAGCTATAGAATATCAGGATTTTGACGAGAAACGAATATAAAACAGGCGGGCGAAACATCTTTGCCGTTAGGAGATAAATTTGTGTTGGTTGAAATAAATTCTTCACAGTACATTTGTTACCGTAAAGGTCAACGGTGAAATTAGTTCGGTTATTTTCGTTAGCGTCGATCACCCTCGCCGGTACTTTGTTGTTTTCTCTCGATTCGTAATACTCGGAAAAGGTCAAGTTATTCTTTATATTAGATTGAGTTCAATAAATGTTATACTAAAAATACTCACGTTACTTTTACGGTCCTGTTCATTCGATGAAAATTAAGGAATAAATGTTGGGTATTTTTCTCTCTTATAGACAATGTTTGATACTAATATTTTTTGAAAAATTACACATATGTATATTCTGTACTTGAGTCTCATTCTTCCGTTCGAGAGACTCGATATTATAAAGATTAAGCTATTACTGTTACACCTTCACCAACAGTTTACTTTGCAGGAAATTCTATTGTCTTTAAATTTGCACAGAAAACGGAAACAAATCCTGGATTTACTGTCCTTCAGAAACCTTATAGGTGTGGGATCTAACATGAATTTGATAGGGATTTGAATTGTCTTTTTACCCGAGCATTAATAATATCTTAAACATTAGTTGTAGCGTTATCAAATACCCATAATTCTTATTTTTAAACTTTAATGTTTCACGCAAATATTGACACGCTATTAAATCGTGAAACAAAGATAATAAAAAGGACATTGCCGTGTTAATTTCCAAGGTCTAGAACATTTTATGTTCGCGTAAAATTCATTTATTCACAACATACGCGTGTAATATTCAAGAATGTTCTAGGTAACCTGAAAACAACATACATAATAAATCATTGCTGGTCACATATCTTGAAATGTAAAGTGCAAACTTAATGTCTGTAGATAGTCAACATCAAATATATATTAGCATCCCATGTAGTCAATGAATCGATCTATAAAATATTCACATCTATTAGGAATCCAACAAAAGCACATACGTTTGTTCCCATATTACTACTTTAAAAATCGAAAAGTGATCACAATTATTAGCTTTTAATTATTTTGTTACATACGGTTCAAATATTCCAATATTTGTATCTATTTCAACTTAACGATTGAGCTGCAATTTGAAACACTTATGCAATTGAAATGAGCATGCAAACTAATCTGATAGTAATTATGGACCCGAATGCAGGTCATAGCAAATCATTAACATAATAAAACCATTTTTTTCAAAATTACTTTCTATATTAATTATTTATTTAACCTTAATTCTAATATTAGATTCTATTATACTATTGAAAGATGATTTAGACGGAACATATGATATTGCTTTAATGTGACATGTAGGTATCAGTCCTTTAAAAGTTAACTAATTTCTATACATCGTCATGTCAAGATTTAGATACAATACAGCATACGTCTTTATCTAAGGTAACATCGTCAGATATAAGGCGATTAATTGATGCTAGCATGTTCACAACGGTAATATTACCTTTATTAAACAGTATGTTAAAGGACCAATGATAAGCAAGTGCCGGTTTTCGTTACCTTAACTATCTTCAACCAATTAATGACCCACCTTTAAAAAAAGTAGTTTAATGAAACGTACACAGCCATGGGAGCCAAGACTGATCGCTATACTTCTAAATTCCAGATTATGACGTCAGGCTGGACCACTACGTACCACTTTGGGTGCATGTTGCCAGACTACTCCAACAGAGTAGAAGCCCTGAGAATGCTCCGGTTCCTCTGGTGGACGATAATACTGAAGTTGATGGAGCTATGCGAGACTGTCTTCTTCTTACTGAGGAAGAAGGATCGACAAGCGTCCTTTCTACACATTTATCATCACGTTAGTACACTCGTCATAATCTGGTCTGGAACTAAATATGTAGGAGGTATGTATCCCCATTTTTTCAAGGTTCTAAATAATATTAATCGTCTATTGTCGATATGGTATAGTAATTGCATCCGGATTTTTAAATTTCAATAAGGATACATATAATTCTATCAATCAAATTAACCTGTAACTCAAGGAATGTACATTTTACCACAGATTACAACTGTAAGGAAACACTCAACAATTCATACAAATTCAATCAATTATTTTATTGAGGCTTTGATTAGGTACATAAAGATCTATCAAATAGCATTAAACTAAAAACGATAATATCACAAAGATGTTAATAAGTTTGGAGCAACAGGTAGACAGTTAGCTAGCTAGCTAAGATACCTGGTGGATTCGGCAGAGTTTATGTTGCACTAAATGCTACTATACTGAATGTGTACAATAAAGATAAATAATAACATTCATTAAAAAAAAAAAAAAAAAGACCACTTAAATACACAAAGAAATCAGTCCAAATCAGTTCAATCGTTTAGGCCTCCGGTGACATACAGGACAAGATAATTATATTTATAAAGATATACATATATGTATACCAAACTTGAAAGTATGCTTCTAACTTGCAATACACCATTTGACATTACATTATTGGATTCTGGAACATCGATCATGACGTAATCTGGCACATAATCGTGCTTAATTGGCTTATAGAATGGCGGCTGGGGAGGCTGTCGATAGCTGCGAACGGTGCCACAATTAAAATAGCTGTAATCTGCTATTATATCTAGACGTTGCCAGATCGATTAATTAGTGTCTAAATTAATCATGCGAACATAATCTTGATTGGTTTATCACAAGGCATTTACATTTATTTTTAGGTGTGTACAATTGAACGTAACACGTTTAATCAATTAGTTAGGGGATGGTGGAGATTGGGTTGAATTAAACTTCTGCATCTTTTTCTTGCATTCTTCTTTTCGTTTCTTTTACAAGACTGCGTCACGTACCCCGTCTGCTTCTTCCAGAGCTATTTACTAAGCCGTCTGTATCTAAATACAACCTGGTTCTATTTTAAATCGTTCACCCGGTCCAATAAGAATGTCAGCTTGGATCCCCTTGCCTTTTTTGTTTCGGCAATTTGCTTTTTCCTTGTAAATTGAGCGTTAAACTGGGCAATTGGGCACTTATTTGGACTGTCTCGACGTGCCGCGACCGGCGCCACACGCGATTTGTGAATAAACTGCGCTTCTATTTCTTTTACGTAGATGTAGAAATAAAAAGGGGAACTTTATTGGAACTTCTACGTAGATACTGACATGTGAAACATATTAAATCGTTATAGTCACATCAAATATTTTAATTTTGTGATGCGTATCGAAATTTTCCATCAGTCAAGTCTCGAAGCATTTTGTGTAATCGCAAAATTTATGCTACATAGGAAAATGCATGTAAGGAAATTTTAGTACCAGTATACCACTTCTTTTATTATTTCAAATTACATAACTTATTAGGTAATCCCAATGTATCGAAGCCGTAAAGCCGTAGCCCTCGTGCCGGGAAACCTTTGCCCAGCGAAACATTAATAAAGCGTTTGCATATTAATACCTCCCGCCTATTTTGTGCTTCGGAGAATTTGCGTTACATAACGCCTCTGATATGTTTCTATTATCCAATTTGTCTTAGATTACATAATCCTACATAACCTTCTTATATTCGTGAAGTAACCTAAGCTTCAACTTCGAGAAGTTTCTTCATTTTATCTTCCTCATCAGGCCAGCAGCAAACCCCAACCCATCTCTTTAACTAGTTAAGACAACATCTGTTTGTTTTGAAAGATGTGCTCCTGGGATGTTCCAGAAGATCGACGTAAGATTTCGAAGACCATATTAATGCAACCCAAAAATAACCAATTCCGTACGTTTAAACATTTACTTCTATACCTCCCGAGTATTTTTTTTGTAATAAATAAAAATACCTTCCAAAAAATGAAACATGTAGATATGGGGACCTAAAAACCAAAATTATAAAATTTTGAATTATATGGATGTGACATAATGACATATCAACAATTGAAGACGAACGAAATATATTAATTATAGACCCCTAGTTTTTCACCTATCAGTCCAAGTTTACTATACCCAATAAACATCTTTTGAAGTGGAAGTTTTTACTCTGCGGTAGCGGGATCGTAGTCTTATTGAGACTATAATCTCAATAGTCGCAAAGTAATAAGATCTAAAATTCCCAAGACTGCGGTATTTTAAACTATAAAACAAAATATTAATCCCACAACTGCGGTAAACGCGGGCAAAAGTTGCGTCGACAGTTTCAAACTTTACTCTTGAAACCGATACGAACAACACGGTTTTAATAGCGTTTATAGAGACACTTATTACAACTAAAACAAGGTAGGATAAATTGAACAGTTTCTAAGTATAATAAACTGATTAAACATTAACAGAAAGATTGATTTATTTTCTCCCTGTAGGGTGATATGCAAATATCACTTACGACACATATTTTCATTCTGAACATTCTCATACAGCAATGTAACGAACCAACAAATTTGGAAAAAGGTATATATAATGAAAGACAGGTTTGAGTAGATTTTATACATCGCTACATTAGTTCGATAGATTTATCATTACAATAATCACATATTTTATAGCCCTTACGTATGAAAATGATAAGACCTTTACAGATTTGAAACATAGAGTAATTACAAATTTATGTCAATGAAAAAGATAAGAAGTTTCAATACAATAATATGAGTCAGGATTACAAACACTCCTTAATTTTGATTTTATAATAATGAGCCTATTTATATTCGAGTGAACACTTGTAGCTTGATTCTTTTAAATTAAGTTGAGTTTCTTCTCTCAAAGTAAATTGAGTTTAATTTGAGTTTTTAAATTGAGTTTAATTTGAGGCGAAATTAGAAAGAACATGTTAACCATAGAAACATCCTCAGAGAACTAGCCACTAGTGTTCAAATCAAGTCAAGTGAACTAGCAGCGTGCAAGCAATAACGAACATCAGGTTAAGAAATAAAAGGGGCGAGTTCTAATCGAGGCGTTTCGCAATCAATAGATTGCAACAATGGGGGACGTAAATGTGTATTCAAATCCATGTAGATATCCAATACCTGACCATTTCAAAAAAATATTAATCATTATGAACGATAATGAAAACAATAAGGAAACCCTTTATACGGAAACCCTTTATACCCATATAGTTCCTACATATTCCATATGAAACTAAACAAAACAGAATAGGTATAGTAGTTGTATAAGCTCTCAGCAATCGTCATCTGTTCTAGGTTCTTCATGTTTTACCTGTCAACACGTTGATTGAGCTGTGCGCAATTTGTATACGATGTTATACCAATGAAACTATTGAAATGTTATTTTGAATCGCTGGTTCTGACAAGGATGACAGGTTTATTAGAAACTTTGAAATGAAACTTTATTGCGTTGGAATATCTAAGTATAAATAGTCGAACATTTTTAGTATCAAGACAGAACTTTAAGCCAATATAGAGGATTTTGAAAAAAGATGAAAAGCTATTGCACAGTTAATTCATAATTGTATTCTCTAGAACGGCATCGCGGCTCAACATAATCCGGATATTTTTAAAACAAAATTGAAAAGACTTATATTAAGTTTGTTTTTTTTCACCATCCACAATATCACCGGTAAAATATCAAGAGTTAGCATTATTATACTAACTCACAAAACAATGATAACCTGAAGAATGTTCTGTTTTATTTCATTGAATTCTAAGAATAATAACTTAAAATTTAGATACAAATAAAAACAATTTGAACCAAGGGAGTTCTGCGATAAAAATAAAATGTTATTTGCCCGTTAACCATTTACAACAGACAGTTAATATTAAACCTAATGGCAAATAAACTGATGAGATGGATGCAGAGCGAGCTTAGAACAATAAAATTGCTTTTATGGACCATTACAAGATGGTAACATTTAAAAGTAGACGTGAACTGATTGGGAATTACGAGGATTAGTGAACAGCTGGTAATTTTTTACCTTCTCTTAAGAATTGTTTGATAAAATATTCTAAATTGACAAAGAAAGCAAAATTATCTTACGAAAATGCTTCTTATCAATCACAGAATGTTCCTAGATTTGATCAAAAACAGATAAATTTGTCTTATTTTCAAAATTCGAATAAAAATTCGCTTGTTCTAAGCTAGATGGCGACTTAGGTCACGTTATCTACCCAATCCTATGTCTGTTTACATTGAGTTTTCAAAGACAATTACATTTATACAAACAGGTTTTCTGTCAAACAACATTGATTTATTGATGTTTTAAAGAAAAATATAAGCGCGTAATATTCAAAATGAAATCAGTAGTAAGTTTTGAGCATTACTTCTAAATATAGGTAATAAAAAATTACTTTCACCTAAAGCTATCAACAAGCCAATTTACACCGAATCTATTTGGAACAAATATATATAACATAATAAATAAACACCTACGCATGGAGCCTTTGAGCGATATATTAACGAATGTACTTGAAGGAATAGACTGCTTAATAATTCATATGAAGCCAGAATAGTTTTTATTAGACCTATAGATTATATAACCATTACGTTGATTTGATTGGTGTTTCAAAATAAAATTTAGAATATTTTTTAACCGACGCATTAACAAAAAGTAAAGACATGTATGAAGTATCGTTTAGATCACTTGAATATTCATTAACTAATTTAAAAAGAGACAAAAAGGTGTTTTCTGCGTCATAGTGACATTTTGGAAGTCCGAAAAGAAAAATATTACAATACAATAATATTGTAATATTTTTTGTTATGAATACTCATTACACTATTTATTGTTTTTACGTTATCTTAAACATTTACATTTTGTCTTCTTTCAATCTTTATGTTGAAATCAGTTGGTTTAATCGCAGTCAAAATTGAAATTATGTCAAAATTCAGTGTTTGACTGATTGACTAAAAGCCATCTGACGTTCTTTGATTTCAAATATTTATCTGTCTGATTAGAACAATTGTTCAATTTGGCAAGTCCGATCACAATTGTTGAGGCAGTCAAAAGATAGAAATAAATATTATATTACATTGTCTTCATTTCTTTAAGAACTTAAGGAAAATACAGCATGATAGCTAAAAGGAAAAGCTCTCTGAAGTTTATTCCTTTGATATTCGAGAAAATACGATGGGAAGACAGAAATAAAGGATTAAGATATAGTTGAGGGTATTAAGAACTTAAATGTTGCTCTAGTTTCAGCTTAAAAAAATACTGCTGATTTCGTAATGATGCCTTTAGAAAATATTTATTTACGTGTTTCTTTGAAGATAACTGACGATGAAAAACAACAAAAAAACGATGAAAATTATTTCAGATCCCAACAAAATAAGAAATTAAATGGTGGTAGATTATTTTTATGGGCTAAATAGGTTGTTTTGGAGCAGACGAGAAACTCAACGGTAAATAGTCACCATCGACATGGACGTCAGTGAAATCAAGAAAGAAAGAGAAACCATTTGTTTGGAGGATTACTTAATAACGTTACAGAGATTTGAAAATATCAAAGGCAGCACTGATGCGTTGTCAGAAAGAAAAACAAAGAAAAAAGTATTGTCTCTGGTTACCAGTTGGAATACAAGTAGTCGTTTGGTGGCTGACTCAAACAAGAGGGTGGTAAACTAGACAAGCTTCACAGAATGATAATATTTCATTTTTGTGTGTTCGTTTTTCTACTATTAAATCGCGCGGAAATTAACACTAAGAGTTACATATCAAATTGATTCGTTAATTTATAACTTATATGTAATTCGATGCATATACATATAAGTTTTCAGTATTGAGTAATAAGTTCTGTTTTGAAAATTCATAGAATTATAACAATGGCCAAACGTTATTTCTAGCAGTATCTTTTAATAGACAGCTCTAGTGATGAAACAAAAATAAAATGCCCGTACATATGAAATTTATCAATAATAAAATTGCTCCGGAGTAAAAGGAAAGTAAAAAAAATTTGCAATTATGCAAATACGCAAATAAGGTGAACGACTAAGCTCATACGGTAATTCAGTTATGAACTAATCACGAAACTAACCAACCGCAACGATAACGTCACATGTCACGTCATTTTGACATCTGTCACTCACTACTGCCATCTACCCGTTATCTGATCTGAATCCATACTTAATAGCACTTTATAGGAGTAGGAAAATCAATTTCTCGTCCTTTCTAATAAATGAACGGTGTAAGGTATAATATTAAATGAATTATTTACATTTATAAATAAAGATGAAGCTCCGTTACTAATTTTTGCTTTGAAATCCGGGTTCAATTCCTAGCTGAGGTATACATTTGTGGAACAGATAAATGTCTTATATGCGTGTGTCCATGTCGCATATAACACAGAAATCTCTAATGCGGAAATGTGAGTAGGTAAACGTTCGTTTATTTTCTTTAAAAAACATAGAGATGATAAAAAGAATTAAATATACGATTCCACAATATATGTTACCGCTGTCACGAACTTTGCGTCAAAGCAATGAAAAAACATGTGGGTGTGACACGGCCCGAATAAGAGTAGATATTTACTTGTGGAAATTTTCATATCTGTACGTTTGGTTACGATGTGAAATATACACTACGTAGGATGGGGCGCCAACTTGATAAGAGACAAATGTCTGTCTAATAAGTAAACACGGTGTGATCTGGCAATTATGTAATCAGTTGTAATACTTGTAATCACTATACATTTGCATGTTATGCCTGTACTATGTATTTTATATACAAATCTTGTAATAGGGGTGTTGACTCAAAATTACATAGTGGAAATGCGAAGTCACGTGACAAAAAATACAGCAACGGCACTTGTTCAAAAATCATAACTTTTAAAATTTATCAGTTTAATATTGTGCTAGAATGTGTTTCAACGGGCATTATGGAGCAAAATATGAAACGGATTTTTAATAAGTTAATGGTAACCGTTTTTAAAAGCGAGCTTTTAGTACAGCCATTGATTCTTTTCATTTTATACCTGGGTTATGGAAATGGATAAAAAATAACTAGTACGCCATCTTGGCTATAACCAGGTTTTGTCATCAGAATTAAGCATTTACAAATGTTCTGCTTAATCGATTCAGGAGACATTGCAAAATTCAGTTGCAAGATTCCACACAACATACCCAGCAAGTTAAATAAAATCTTGTAAAAATACTTTATAGATTATTACGCATGTTTATATATTTAACGCGAATAAGATATGCAAAAACCGAACACATTTACCAAGGTAATGCTGGCAAGAAACAAGCGGTTCAACCGCTTATTAACGGGTATCTACACAAAACACAAGAAAAGCCACGTGCTAGAGGTACAGAAGGTAGTACCTTTATTTTAATATTTATAATAATAATAAATGCACCTTTCCCTATAATATAGTCCGTATGAATACAAACCACAATCCTGACGTCACAAACACCCAAAACCCGAAAACAAACATCAATGCATTCTCAACCATTTATATAATTTTAATCACCAATGTATTCTCAGCCATGCAAACGAGTTACCTGCTTAAGAGCGCGAAAACATAGTTTATTCTTAAAGGTGCAAGGTGGTATAGAGGACTATATAGTATGTTATAGGTACATAGGTAACGCTTGAACCACTGAGATGAATACGTGTGCGTGTTAAAACTTGAGCGAAACGAAAAGACTGCAGAGTCGTTAACGGTAGCGTTGGGGAATAAAACCTCCGTTTTATGGCACTAAAGCGCAAACCGGAGCACTATTTTAACCTTTGTGTAACCAAAGTCAACAACGTACATTCAGGTGATAAAAGTTTAATTAATTAGGCTGCTGTTTCGAGTTCAAGTTAGGAATTTCGCGTTCATTAAAATTTTTGAGTTTAGGAACGGTTGGAAATGTTTTAATTTTGATAGTTTCAGAATTTTGGAATTCTGGCGCATAATGGTGACGGAATTTTTTCATTGCGGGACATGTGGTTGTTGTTGTATTTTAGGCATTTAAATATTATCTTTGAGGCAAGGTCTGAGGATGCTGAATATTAAAAATAAATAAACGTTCTTAAACACAGATAATATATGAAGTTATGAAACGTCTGATAACAAATGTCTCGAAACTATTTCGGAACCTAATAACTACGCAGAGACTGAATGGAATGGACTGAATAGAATGATAATTCTGTATTTTCTTCTAAAAAATATTTAACACATAATAAAATAAAATAACATTTCACGCACACAAAAACGATGTCTGCGTACCCGGCCAATTTTATCTAAATTTAATTATTAACCAACAACAACCAAACAACCAAGCTATTAAATCACTCATTATTAGTCTATAAACCTAAATGAAGTCAATAAACAGTTTGAAGGCGATAACAAAGTAAACAATAAACGAGCAACGAAGCTCTGTTTTGCTCGGTTTGTGTAAGAATTATATTATCTTTGTTATTATTATTATTGGTCTATTATTTATCATTAATTTTCGTATCTTTCCGTATCATCCTCTTGTATGAATCAGCTGCAGAACCGCTAGACGTGTTTCAGGCGGGGCCTTGAGCGCCAGTACTTCCCTTCTTTTCGTCTTTAGTTACAGGCGATACATCCATGATACCATTGGCGTTCCGTCATCCATAGGCGACGGTGAGCGTAAAGTGGCTCATCTGCTCATTTGTCGGCTGGTTACACAGAAAAGGCAACACACGGATGAACAGATGTACATACCTTGGTCAAGACTTATTGCGACTGTATCTATAATTACTATAAAATCCATTGCAGCTAATGAAAAGTTCTGAACAATAAATTTTGTAATTTCTGACATTACTATATCTACTAAGTTCGATGATTAACGAATATCTAATTTATGACTTACGTAATCGTAACTTTAAAGAATCATATCTAATTCCAGTTAAATTTTAATAACATTTATAGCGGTTTTCGGGGATGTTTTTTCATGATATCGACCTTATTCTACAACAAAAGAAGACCTATTATGAAAAATCAGAAAAGCTTAGCATGTAATTTAGTAATCGTTTTCACGTAGTTGTAACGTAGTTCCGTCATG
>DWJN01001667.1:0-17246 GCA_018248895.1 Carystus phorcus
GGTGTTTCTTTTAAAACATGACTCAAAAAGTGTTAAAATTTAGTTCTGCTGATTTAATAAAGTTTATTGAGATCTATTGCAGTCATGATTATTTGTGGGATACTAAAAATCATAATTACAAGAATCGTGATGCACGTAACGCGGCACTAGCAGCATTTGCAAGGGAATTTGAACACCTTCACTGACTGCATTCGTATTTACAAATGAGAGAGTATAATTATAAACAAATAATAATAAATAACTGTACACACCCATAGCCCCACACAGGATACCCCCGTCCCGTGGGTACCATGGACAACACAGAAAGATAATTATAAACACACCCAAACCTAGAACAGTAGTTTAAACTCATCATTCAAATTTCCGCCTCGCTGGGAATCGAACCCAGGACACTTCGAATAGCGGTCCGGCGTGGTAACCATACGCCACGCGGGTCGTTAATTGAATCCAATAATTGCCTAGAAATTATTGTATGCGCTGTTTAAACCAAAAACAGTCTTGAAAGGAAAACTTGAACAGTAGTGCAAGAATGTTAGTTGTTGTTTAGACTGTTTTAGTAAATTATTGCTTCAATATTATTGTATACAACAGGCAATAAAATGGCATCATGTAAATGGGCCTTTACCCTTTCTCGAATCAACCGAAACACAATTTCATCAAAATCAAGGTTTTTTCTTCTGTAACATGTGGCCATGTGAGTTTTAACAAGATCCCGTTGATGTTAAAACATTAGGGCCTCTCTTTTTTTGTAACATATAATCTCGCTTGATGGTAAGTCGCATCAGTCAGTCACGTACATGCATAAAATTGAGATGTAAATAATATGCAAAACACGATATATTTCTTCAAGTATGCTTGGAAATTTATTTTAATATATTGTTTACTGTTTCATTAATCTTTAATCATATTTTTACTTCGTTATGTCAAGATTGTCAAATGATAAGTGATAATTGTAACTTTAACTTGCCATTGCATATAAAGCAATTTGTATATTGCTCTTTACCAATTTACTTCGCTGTGCATCGCAGTGCTTATAAATATTCTTTGTATTTTTTAACTAATAATTTTTCTTTTAACCATTTTCTATATCACTTTTTCCTTTGTTTCTTTAAAGACTAAAGAATTTGTATTGATATTTAATTTTTAAACCTATTTTCTTAATTAACTTTTATATGGTTTAGTTCTTTTCGTAATTCGATTACAAATACGATCGTGTAACTTAAAAAAAGTATGATACGTTTGTAGGTCTTTTACTACATTCAGTAGGACTCTCATGAATTTTGAATATTAAGTATCGCTCGCGCTGCAGCGCTGGCGACTACACCACACTCGAATAAAAGTATATCAGACCTTGGGCAAGATTATTTACAGCAGAAAGACATCCCAATCGATTAAATTAATTTATATTGTAAAGCTTTTAAGCGCGACCTTTTTTAAATGGTGTAAAAAGGCAAACGAGCAGATGAGTTACTTAAGGTAAGTGAGCACCGTCGTCCATGGACATTAATAACTTATATACTTAGATATCTTAATATATAAAAATGAATGCTTATCTGTATGTCCTTTATAGACTCTGAAATTATAAGAGATTGAGCACTATGTCTTTAGTAACTTTGTTCGGAATTGTTTGAAGAAGGTTTTGGTACCACAATTTTATCAATAGGAGACATGGTTGAAGTGTGCTGATTTTCTTATTATTTTTTTTAATGCGTAGCAACGTATGTCAGGTACAGCTAGTTGCATAATATTCAAATGGCACGTATATTATTATTGAAAAAAATAATAATTAAAGATGTAATGTGTAATAATTATGTTGATATCATCACATGAATGCAGATTCGAATTTGATTTGAGAAGAATAAAATACAGAAATGTATTTCTATTTATATTTGAATATGCATAGTATTGGGAGTATTGGTCACATACCATTCACGCCTCGTTTGCTTGTATGTCGACTTTTAACATAAGAATAAGCACTTTAATTGACAATACTAATAAATTACATTTACATAAACAAATTACATTTACATAACGCTGGTGCGTCTACTATGTTTTATTGTTATTATGCATTTTTTTTCTAGCTTATAAACATTTGCGTATATATTTATATTTAATATTTAAACCCTTGTGTTGTTGCTTATACGGAATAGCTGTTAAAATTGTATTGTCGTGTGCTATTGGCGAATTGCGTTTCTATGACCTCAATCCGTATGTAAATGCTTGGTGACCATTTTAGTGAGTGACGGGGTACGCAAGTGCAATGCTCTATGTTTTATAAGTGTTCATGTAAGAAATAAATGGTTTACTCATTATACGAGACATGATGTTGCTATAGTTGTATTCACTAGAACCATATAATTTACTTTAGATATGCGAGCGATATAAATAAGTTGTACTCATAATGCGATTCTCTTGTATTTATAATTCCTCTTACGCTCATTATTGCGATTATTATGCTGTAATGTAATGTTTTTAAAATTAATATTAGTTAACTTTACTTTGCCTTTTCTAGTTATAATCATTATTTATGAAATCTATAACTATGTACATATTTTTGCTTTAACATTTAACTCAACTGAAAATCTGCCAAATGTAAGGTCATCAGGGTGGGTGAAATCGATTGGTATGGACGGTAAATAGATAGTTATGTGGAAGGAGAATTAATCCTAAATTTGAAACCGAAACACATGAGTCCAAATTTGAAATTAATTTGAATTTGGCATTCCAAACCAAACGCCATATATTTGAGATTAATGTGGCTAGTTCATCAATAGGCTAATTTCATATGTACGGACTTAACTAATCCGTCGAACGAAATAAGTTATATAAATAATCCCAGGGCCGTGAATCATACAGAAAATAATATTTTACACGGTCTGATATTTCTACCCATATAACGAGGTCTACATTATCTAAAGAAATGTACGTTTTTTTTTATGCCGTAAGCTGGCAAACGAGCAGACGGGTCACCTGATGGTAAGTGATCATCGTCGCCCATGTACATTAGCAACACCAGGGATGTCACCAACGTGTTGCCGGCCAAGAAGGAAGAAGGAGGGGAAAACAGTACGTTATTGGAACCATAGTAATATCTATTTTTAACCATTCTGTGAAACATGGCCTAAGTAAGCGAAGCTTCAAAAAGAGAGATTATCAATTCGACATGTATGTAATATAATGAGAAATGCAAAATATTTACATAAAAGTATTCCATTATGCCGCCCAAGCAAATTTAATGAGCTACACGTAAGGTGTCAAAGTAAAAACGTTGTCAAACTTTGGTAAAAAAAAATTAAATATCAAAAAAGAAAATACAGTTTTGTACCGCCTTTGAGGTGTGAATGCCCTAATTGTAATATTATTGATGTTGTTCAAGTTATAGAAACTCCATTTACAGTCAAACAGCCACCAATCAAATTGCAGACCAAAAATAATTTTTAATAGCTAATTTAATTTTTCATAGCTAAGTTTATGAATATAATACTTAAAATAGAAATTTATAAAAATGCAAATATAAGTATATATAAATGTTACGATTCCTTGTACTTTGTTTTGTATTGAATAATAAAATACATGTGGACAAATGATCGCACGAGCCACATGATGGCAAGTGGTCACCGTTGTTCATGGGTATCAGCTACTCGAGAAGAATGAAAGTCCCAGACCATCCAACCATGAATCGTTTGGCAGTTGACCTTCAACAAATGGGTGGTAGCTATCCAGGTAGGCTTTACGGAAAGATAATAATATGAGTAGTAATATTAATGACTCCACCAATCCGCATTGGAGTATGCTCTAGACCTCCTCAGTGTTGAGGAGAGACCCGTGCTCAGTAGTGGGCCATTAATGGCTTGAAGGCAATTTTTTTATGACTTAGTACTAGTCATTATAATATAGTTCTTAATGCCTGTATTTAAAAAGGGGCCTCTGAAAAATGGTTCTGCAAAAAGGTCAACTACTTCAAAATCCAGGATGTTGTCGACTGATAAACCCGTTTCGGTGACCTGCAGTAGGATGTAACAGGCACGCAATAGATATAAGTATGTTTTTTATGGTGTGACGTTTGTTTAACTGTCAGAGAAAAAATAAAGTAAGATGAAGCTCATGCAGATTTTTTCTTTCTGGACCAATTTGCAATAGTATCCCCCACAAAGTTTATAGATCAACTAAAATAAGTCGTATTGACATATTTAATCAGTACGTGGAATGTATTCTAGGTAAATTAGTAATTTCAAAATTACGAAGTTTAATCAATATGTGGGGCATCTATATGATAAATTGAGGGTGTTAAATTAAGACATATATTTTAATAATTCCTCAACGTTAAACTTTACAATCAACATACAACTATTTAAAAACAAGCTCTACTAATGAAACACTGAGCTTTCATTATTTTAGGGAACAACATCTAAATTTTTACCGAATTTTTCCATTACACGAAACTTTTGAGTTCCGCCTTTGTGTTACATAACAATAATCTAAAGGGCAATTTAATTCGGATTGAAGTTCAGGGTGTTCTCTTCCGGACTTTATAGGTATTCCCTTAAGGTTCCGGACTATAGAAATACGGAATGGAAGTTTGTATGGAATTTTTTAAAAATTTGAATCGATTTGTTTGGAATTGTCAATAGACCTTCGTTACTTTAAATAATTAAATACAAGAAAAGGCATTACAGTTTTTCAGTATTTTGTAATAAAAAGTAAAAAAGGTCAAAAGAAGATAAGCTCTTATATGAACTGTATATTCTATATTATGGCTTAGGGAATCAATACTTCCATATAGTCTATGTATAGGTTCTTCAATATAAATTCGAGGTTTTTAATTTTTTTAAATGATGTACACAAGTGTATTGAAAAAATTTTGAGAAAAGAATTTTGTATTTAAGAACTAGATCTCAAAGATGCCTGAAGTCTGCCGATTCGCACTTGGCCATCGCAATAGCACACTAAAACCAAACAGCGGGGAAATTTGTATTGTGATAATGATTACATTCATTTTGATATCCGACCGTTGTCCGTAATATTTTTTCTCCATTTGGTTGGTCAAGACTTAATCCACGTCAAAAAATAGTATGTTAATTTTACTTTAGGTAAGTTAAATTATTATGTTCTATTTCAGATAACGAGATAACATTTCAGTGTCATGTTAGGCGCGGTTTGCTCGACTTCAGGGATGAGGTCTCGTACGAATTAGTACAATTTCATGGTCACTTTCGTAAGTGTATAATTATATTCTTAATGCATGCCAAACATGTTTTAATATAATTTACTGTAGATGTTTTATTGATTAGTCGTAATCATGGCCGTTTGGGATGAAGAGCAACAGTTTTCCATAAAAATCTTTCGTTGGGAGGACCCCAACTACTTACTAATTTTATAGAAAAATAACTCTCCTATCCTCTTTTACCTTTTACAACAGTCGAATTTTTTATGGCATTACTGTACCCGGCAAACTTCGCATTTCATTAGAATTAATAATTACGTGATGATTGACATAACTTCTTTATGTGTTAATAGATATAATTGAAAAAAAGCTAAATGTTTAGTGAAGCCCTTCGTAATACGATCCTGAAAACTGCATTCAAAACAAATAAGCTGTTTCTGAGATATGCGTGCACAAACAGACCAAATTTAAAAACATTTTTTGGTTTCTCTTGCATATATAAAAGCCCCCATTATGAATTTTTAAATGTATTTGCCACGTACAGACAGCGATCAGCTACAGCTTTAATATATGTATACTCGTAGGTTGTATTATAATATAAATACATATAACGCAAATATAAAAAAATGCGTTTTCGGCAGGTAAAAATATGGAGTCACACAATAGTGATGAAATGTCGAGTTGCAGTGAACATGAATCCAGGTAACTAATATCGCTTAACCTACTACACCTTTATACATTAATGTAAACGTCTTTACTCGAAGATCACTAAACAACTTCAATGTTGTGGTCACTCCCCAGGTTCAGTCAGGTAGGTTAAACACTAGCCAAGACTGTCAATAAAAGTAAAATCTTTTAGGCCATCATACGTTTAATAATACATATTTTTGTATAAAAATTGAGTTCTCATTTTATACTGGCTCTAAAACGCCAGAAACGGTTGACTGATTGATTACAAATTTTTATACAAAGCAGTGTTTTAATAGAACAGTGTTTTTAATTACTTTTTATTCTGAATTCCACACAGGATGAATATTCAAGCGATTTGTATAATTTATAATTTTCACATTCTTATTGTTTATCAAACGTGCATATGTTGGTATGTTGGTTGGTTTCTTGCAGTTTTTAATACATTGATACAACATACCACATAATTCGGTATAAAAATATCGACGTTTACCTATCACTAATGCATTTTTTTAATAGACGACAACACTTAATCTTCCAAAAAAGTACGCTTAATTATAGATTCATCTTCAGGATTTGCATTGAAACAGTTATATAAAGTCTATCGTTTCTTCTAGGATGCTTTTCGTGTGCACTGGATCTTTACTCACGCCGCAACTAGTTCGAGATGTTTCGTTGCTAGATACAAACAGAAATGAGTTTACGTCTCGCCACAGTCTGGAGTGGAAGTTTTTGTTTCTCGATCATCGTGCACCGCCCATCATCGGATATCTGCCTTTCGAAGTTCTCGGCACCTCTGGATATGATTACTACCATTTTGACGATCTCGAGAAAGTCATCAATTGTCACGAAGCTTGTAAGTGTCTATTTTGTGTTTTCATCCATCAGTAGCATTTAATAGGACACTAGAAAAAATTAAAATAAATTTGAACAAAAAAATATTTTTATCTTTATTAGATCCTTAGGTATTTGACCAATAGTGTAATTGGTATGTAATATTTTTTTTGTATCGTCGATAAATATATTGTAATTATATCTTTTCAGTGATGCAAAAGGGCGAAGTGACTTCGTCTTACTACAGATTCTTAACGAAAGGTCAACAGTGGATTTGGCTTCAAACACGTTTCTACATTACTTACCATCAATGGAACTCTAAACCTGAGTTCGTCGTTTGTACTCATCGTGTTGTGAGGTAAATATTATTCATCATATTTGAAAATATCGTACATAAAAGATACAAAAACTAAGTCAACATTTTATTAGTAATCCTTGGAATCAAACTTCAGTGTTAAACTTTTAAGTTTTATTGTTATCCACTTCGATACAAATAACACTATCCTTCTAACTCGATATCTTAGTAGAGGATAGATAATCTGAAACTAATAATCTTTACAATTCGTACCCTAGTCAACAATGTTCTAGGGTTACATTTTATAACACATCAGGGTGAACAACAATCATCAATTTAATACATATAGCGTGGTGAATTGGAACGTAATGACATTTCAAGTTTTTGTAATTATTCTTAGTAACAGTGATCGTTTATAACTTCAACGTAATCTCCGAATAGAACGCTCATGCTACTTTTCTCGTTAGAATGAATTTATTTTTCAAAATGAAAATTAACATATTAGTATTATTATACATACATATATTAATAATAATAATTTCTTTCTTACATACAAACTCTAACTTAAAAAAATACTAGTGTAATTTCACACGATATGTCATTAAAATATATGACTAATACGAATATTTTTTATCAAATGTCAGCTATGATGATTTGGCTAAGAGCATGAAGCAAGAAGACGCAGAAATAGATGCTGCGAGTGAGGCTGAAGTAAACAACTCTGGAATGAAGGGGCTACCCAGTGAAGTCAGGCCTGTGATAAATGTATCTCCCTCATACATCTCGGAGGCCAGTGATGCGTTCAGCTCATATCAACAACTATCTCAAGTAAGCATCTTGTTGTACTTGAATCTGTCGTATGTTGTTGTAAAACTAAAGTATTCTTTTTAAAATTAAGATTCTCTGAGAGGGCTATGAAAACACTCCATTGAGTGACGGTACCGGATTTTTTTTTAATCAGAAAATATGTTCGGGATGCGCGCAGATGGAAGTCGCGGTAGGGTGGGGTCTAAACTGCCCCTTCCAAGTGCACGGCAAAAATCTGCAATCAATTTTGCGTCGAGTTTATTTGTTCGTCACTCCTGTTATAAAGTGAACGAAAGGATTATACTATTATAAATTAGATGGCAAGCGAGAAAGTGGTATAAATTTACCTCTAACACGGTTGATGTTAATCTCCCAAGCGGCCCTTAGGTACTCTTTTATCTCTATAGTCAGCTTATTTAGGTTCGACAACGTATTTAGCTTTTGCCTACACAGGGAAAAGATCTTGATACGCAGTCTTTATTCACGTAATATAATTGTTTATAAATTGTGTGGAAAGGCGAGCTTCCCAAACGTTCCGAAAAATCCCGGCTGTGGGTGGTGTGTACAACCAAATATTGAAATGAAGAAAATAATTTGCAACCATTCCTATATTTAAACTTTCCGTTAGATGATATCATTAAAGACCAAATTGACACAGTCTCGACTTTATCTTGTGTTCATTTTCATAAAAAATATGCAAAATGATCTAGCCGTGATGGCTTTGCTTACATAAGGTGATCCTCAATATGGTGAACTTGGCTATACATATATTGATAGCACTTTGACAGTAACACGACTGCGATATTTATCACCACAATTCTGAGCCTCTAGTTTGTGCCTCAATGTTTATATAATAAAATAAAGATAACATTAAAGTTTAAAATTTATATCACACTTATCACACTATACCAGTGATTAAATTATCGCGGTGAAACACACATGAATATAAGCAACATGTTGAGATAATAGTATTTCTGCTAGACGGCGTCAGTGAAGTCGGGGACCAGTACTGGCGGCACTGTGTCGACGACGTTGGCTTCAGGGGCCGGTAGTACTTCGTGGCCGCAGCCGTCCCACACGCGCTTCACGGCCGGCTCCGACACGGCCTCCATATCCGGCGAGTCGCCGTCGTCGCAACAAAACGGATCGCGCGAGGTAATTAATGTATGTATAAACTCTGATTATATTATATTCTGATCAGTAGACCCGGCGAACTCGGTATGAATTTGGAACATTTGTCCCGGTTTTGTAACATTTGTATTGTCGTATATTTTGTTCGCCTTATATGCCTCTAAATTTCGAATATTAATGGTCCAATTTCAAATCATTTTTAAAATTTCTGTCGATGTTCCAATTTCGAATACTTTTTAAATTTTTGTCATCTCACTTAAACATTTTCTGTTCCGTATTTTCTTTCTTTTTTTATTTAGTCCTTCTAGAAAGTTCCTTTCAATTTTAATTTTAATTTTTATTCCTTTTATGCCATTACTTTAAATACACACGTGACGTATTACGGCCTGCTACGCGACATTATCAATGGTTAACTCGTATTGGTTATAGCATTGTCTTGTATAGCCTATAGCCTTCCTCGGTAAACGGACTATCCAACACAAAAATATTTTTTCAATTCGAACCAGTACTTTCTTAGATTAGTTCAACCAAACAAAAAAATTCTTAAGCATATAATATTAGTATAGATTCCATGTGACATACTGAGCCCCAGCCCAAAGTTAAACTGAGCAGCTTATACTATAAGCCTTATAGCTACGTGCAAAATGATTTGTGAAAGGCGGCGTAGATTGACAAAAGCTAGTTTAGCGACAAATTTACGTTTAGTTTTGCAGCATAAAAGCATTTTATTAGTAAATTGGGTTAAGTCTAGTGCAATTTTAAAGTTATTTAACTGCAGAACATTTTTGGGGATCATAATGTGGGACTATAACAAACACTTTATTTTTAATACTGTCAAATATTTGTTTTCGTAAATGACAAAATCGACATCTTCAGTCCAGTATAATATATGATCGAACCTACGTGAACTGATTTATACATTATTATATCATATTATAAATATATCAAATAATGCGCAGTTTGTTTACAATATGGACCATGTATAATTTTTCGTTGTATAATATCTTTTGTTAATAATAAATGTGTTCAATTAATTTCACAGACGGAGTCTGGAATATATGCTCCTTATACTCCGCATTCTTCATTTGAACTTCAACGTTACGAGGTTGGTTGCGCTTGTTTACACTGAATGTCCTAAATTTTACTCAGATGTCATCAAATCTGAGCTGAAACCTAAATCTGAAATCCTAACTATTAACCTGCCAAACTATAAGAGATTTTTAATATCTATAATTGTATCTTTAATAAAATAATTAAAAGTATATTAATATGAATGATGATAAAAAAATTGTTCTCTGACTAGATTTGCCATAGGGTTTATTACTTACTATTATAATGGTTAATGGCGGTGCATACAATTTGATAACATGCGCACTATTCGTTAGTCAAGTTTAAATATATTTACTATTAACCTATTATTGGCCAATGTTATTGTATTCAGCTGGGGTGACATCGCATGTGTACTTCATAATGGTATAATACTGAGATTATTGTTACGAATGATATGTTGATTTGTCGACAGAACGAATCGATACCCGGGACGAGTGGACGGTACTACGGTGGCTGCGACGTGGGTATGATGGTGTATCAGAACAAGCCGAGGCCGGAGCCGTCGTTGGTGCAGCAGCAGGGCATGGGCTCGCAGTACTTGGAGGCTGGACCGTACGTGGGCGCGGTGCAGGGTGTGCTGCCGTTACCCTTGCAGCAGATACACACCGTGCCTGTTATAGTGTCGAGCGATCAGGCGCAGATTCAGGTGCGCTCGTACTCTGATACCTACAGAACTCTTGCCTGCTATATAGTTAATAGTTCTTCTTGGTCGTGCACTCTTGACAACTCTGTCTCGGTCGTGGTAATTTCTTGATCGGATTCTGTGTCACCACCTTCCCCACGATTAACGTAGTAGTATATAACGACGAGTTAATGTATTGGTGATGCTTTTAGTTCGTGATGTTCATGGATGGCGGTAACCTTCGATTGACTTGATGGTTGTTTGTCGGCTATTTACATTAAAAGAATATATCCTCGGCTTCGAATAAACTTTTTCATTATTTTTATTGAAAATACCGGTTAATATGATACCGGTTCGAAATCTTTGTCGTTATACATTAATGCGAGCTAGCGACTGCGGTAGGAGCAGTTGCAGCGGAAACACGAGGAGCTGCAGCAGATGATCGTGCGACAGCAGGAAGAGCTGCGGCAGGTCAAAGAACAACTGCTGCTCGCGAGACTCGGCATCCTCCAGCCACTCGCCAACGTGAGTATTTTTATTTTATTGATTGTAACGCGCAATTCCGAAAACTGTCTCCTTCTGATAGGGTTCAAATTGCGACCTAGTTAACAACGTAATCTCGTGTTGTCAGATTTATTTTCGACAAATAACACTCCTATATTCTTTCTTCTTCAGGTGTAGTAAAAGGCGACCAATATCATACTAAGAAGGTACTCCTGAGTACTATAAACATCTACTATGGTTAAATATCCCGGTAGAGATCCATCTATCGAAAGTAATGACTTCTGCATCTCGTATAAAAGTGCTGTAAAAAGAGATAGATTTGTTAAATTAGAGTATTTCGTGATTTGTAAACGCGCGCGTGCACGCACACACAAACAAACACACACACTATAATATAAAGTTTTACTGGTATTATTTATTTTCACCTTGATGTAGAGATGGTACCCTACCCAGTATTACAGGCTACAAACCCAGTACAGGGAATCTTGCGACTGATTATATTGTTTTTTTTATCAATAAAAACATTTCTTTTATTATATGAATTCCTTTTTCAAGAACGAACCTCGACGCAAGTAAATTCTCAAAGCATTTGTTATTTGAATGTTAGTTTAAGCAACGCTCGAAAGCTACGCTACAATAATAGTCATTTTATAACGTGTAATCTTCAACATTGACAGGTGCCCAATAATTACGTGAATCCTGAAGAAGTACAACAGAGTCAGAACGTACCGGCCGTTACGTACGACGGCAGCCAACAGCGCCCCCCGCCCGGGGGGTACATGCCGCAGCCACCGAACCCCTCGGACCGCCACCCCCACATGCCGCAGTAGACGTGCACTGTGCACTCGAGGTAACAAACTAGGTCGACGGCACCGCCAGATTCGGTGCCCCGAGATAACGGAATAGCGAACTGTCATCATCAACTGACGTGACATTGATCTTTAGGCTCAGGCCTTCACAAGCTATTCCCGAAATTGCAATTCAACAATAATAAAACAAAAATACCAATAATTATTATGTATTTGAAAATTTTTGAAGTACAGGGATATATAGACTTTGTCTAGATACATTATAGTCGTACTGTGCTTAAATAATGGATATCACTTTGTGGTAAAGCGTATGAATTGCGAGTGTTTTAGGAAATTTTAAAAAATGTTTTTGCAGAATTTTTATTTATATAGTGACTGTTATGTTTGTTATGTTCGAATAGTCTTTTATTTTATTTTAAGGGATTTGTACTATAAAAAATATTTTTATAGTTTTATCAGAGATCATTGTTATTCGTAATTAAAATTGATTGTAGTTTGAATTTTTATATATAGTATTTATTTTGCGTTAAAAAAAAAATTTTGGTATAATGATTCTGAAATGACACGTAGGAAACATTAAAAGGTGTTATTTCTATTAAACTGAAAATCTATTGTTTAATATATAACAAATAATTAGTCCCTTACAAAGGATTGCGATAGTTATTTTTATGCGATCAGCTTAAAGTTACCAACTGTCATCACTGTTTTATGGCACCGTTTCCTTACTGTAATAGAATGGATCAAATTTAAAGTAAATGTGTCTTTCGATTCGCAGTAGAAAAAGCCGACATAACGCTCTAACCGCACGCTAATTATTCGTCGTGGCGATATTTTAGGGTTTATAATATTAATATATAAAAAAATGGAATAGAAAGTATGTGGTGTAAATTTTTACTTCACACGCGGTTTTGTCGCATTCGAAATTGTTTGCGATTTTTTTTTGTTGTTTTAAAAAGTCCGTGTTGTGAAGTTGTTGAATAGTTTGCGGAAATTGCGTATGTCTTGTCGACGTGGTGCCATATTAATCGAATGATGACTACTTCCAATATATATACTTTGACACATTTGATCAAACGATCTCATTTTAGATTCTTGTATGTTCTTATATATTTATTATTGTAAGTTAATTTTAAGAATGCACAACGGTTAATTGTAGTTAGGTACACATTTCTTCTAAAATGATAAACGTGCCTAAGTGTATGTTGTAACTCAATCTCATGTATCTTTGACAGTACCTGACATATTATCTTCGTGTTACGGTATAATTTAATTATATTTAACAAGTTTTTATTGACATAAACCACGATTTAAAATCTTTCGATGCGGGTCGATGACACTACCATGGAATATAATTAAGATAGGTATAAAAAATTCGCAATGCGATATATTTTATTTAATGACAATGTCTACAAAGATATACTAGGTAATCGCCTAGTATCGTTAAATTTATAAATAAAAATGTGAACTTCTGCCCCTGTTATACAGTGTAGTCTAGGATTTATATGTCGTCTAAATTACGTAAAGAATTATAGTTTAGGTTTCCTGTGGAAAACTCCAAATAAATTTATCTGAGATTAAAACCAAAGAGTAAAACTATTCGAGTAATAGTTACTCAAATCTAATAAGATATGTCAAATCTGCTGTCGGTAAAGAAATGGTGGTATGTAGTATTTAAATGTATGCAGATACGTTTTTCTTCTTATACGAGGTTATAAAGTAGCGTAATCCAAGTATAATAAGGGTAGAAACTGCAGGTTAAATACCTTTTCAAAAACCTTATCGGCAGTCCTTACTACAGCTCAGAATTTGATTCTGTTTAAGTTAAACTTTGACGTTGACAATGGTGTGTTAAGTATAACTTATTTGTTTTTTTATTTTAATGAACGAAATGACATTCGATATATTTACAGAAAAAATAATAAACTCATTTGCTTGCCAAAAATGTATAATTATTCATATTGAATTTCTTTGAAAACTTATTATTTACAATTAATATCGTCTATTCATTTTGAAACGTCAGTTTGGATGATATAAATATTACAAAAGGTGTAAATATTTTTTATTAACTTAGGATGTGTAACTTCTTTCTTTTTAAAGTAAACTTTTCAGAGTAATTGTTATGCGATTTGAATTTTAAGTGCAATATTTCCTTACTTTTTATAAATATAAAAATACAAAAGTAAGAAACATATACAATGTATATCATCACTCTAAATTAATTCAATTTGAATTTCGACAAAGAAAAATATGGCTGAAGTTCAATGATTGCTAGGGCTAATGTCAATAGAATATGATGTAAACTTGTATTTGGACCGTTCATTTAATTGATCTTCGTCTCAACGATGATTTTTTCTGCCATATTAAAAAATCATTTGTTTATGGCATGCTATTGCATGATCTATTATTATAGATCATATGAAAATATGAATAGAATTGTCATGAAACTTTTATCATATTTTGAATTTATTCCTAGGAAATTAAAATCTGTCCGTGAATAGCCTTCCGAACTTATAGCATTTTATTTCATAGTTTCATATACTGACCTCAATATCAACGCCACTAGGATTGCGTAACAGGCGACAGAATTTCGCTTGTTTAGTGGTAGGATTTCGTGTAGAGATTGTAATACTAATTTCATTATTAAGTCATTAATATTATTATTGGTATTATTATCCTTCGGTGAAGCCTGCCCCGCTAGCTACATCCCAAATCAGTCGATTTTAGTTTTTTATTTTCACCCGACTTCATAGAAGAAAGTTATTTATTCAATAAGCGTTTTTTTAGAAATTAAATAATAATGTAAACACTATAGTGCCGTGAAATTACGTTGTGATGTAAAAGGTTTAAAAGTGAGGGTGCTGATGATTTCGTATAAATACGAATAGACGATAATAACAAAGCATAATAATATTAAATATACATAACAATAATAATAAAATAGTATGTACAAAACTTATCTTTAGAACGTGAGTTTGAAGCTTTTAAAGGTATTACAAATTAACCAGACGGCAATTATATTACAATAACCGGTCCACTCCCTTATTAGCTCTCTGACACTGCGATTTAAACAAGTAAATACCATACAATATTAACATGGAATGTTATTGGAAATAAAGTTGTGGCCACTACTGCTATTATTAATTTATTCTTATTATTATTATTCGATTGCAATTATAGATTTTTATATTTTTTATGAATCTGATATGGGACGTTTCCTATTCATCGTTGTTTTGTTTTGTGGTAGTTAATAAATAAATAAATTAAAATCGTGTATGATATCAATCAATATTAAATAAAAAAAAAAATACAGAACATTTCCAATAAAATAAATTAAATCTTAAATGTTAACTTAAATTTTATAATCATTTTATGTGTGCTTTAGTTTCATTGACTATTATTAAATAAATATTATTGATAATAGTCAAATGGATAGCTGGTAAACTGTCATTTGTGCTATAACATTTTTACATTTTGATTAATAAAGTTTACATGAATGAATGAACCATAATCGATCTGGCGATAATTGAATCTAGTGAATGTGGTATATACATACATACGATTTCAAAGACACAATCATAAACAACCTTCTTTCTTTGTTTTGTTTATCAAAAACGAGGTAGGTGTTAGTTAATAACTTTTTACTTACTGGGTGCACCGATTTGGATGACGCTTTTAGTCGAAAGCTGGTGCTTGTTATAATTATGATCCCATATTAATTTGAGCGACATCTGACCAGTAGTTTTGGAGTTATCCATAATTACGCACGTTTACTTGATGCGTATGACTTCGGAATATTTAATACGGCGTATTCAATTGAAGTCGGTTTTTTTTCTTTTGTCCAAAACGATTATTGTCTTTTTGCGTTTTCTTAGCCATTAAATGATATAATCGAATTAATAAAATTATTAAAATAAGTATATTTTTTCTCTAAGAGCTTTCAATAATATTGCCCGCTAGTTTGTGGGGCCCGGTGTTTGGAGGATATTACTAGGTGGATCGAAAAGTTCTCGGCCTGATATACTTATGTATACTTTATATTTACAATATTACCATCATTAGGTGTACACACTCTTTAGCTGTCACAGTATAAAAAAATATTATCGTAGTATTCGTGGTTTCTAAGTTATAACGTGCTAAACGAAGCCAAACGTGCAGTTTTTTGAAAATGGACAAAATTGAGCAACGTGCGGTGATCAAATATTTGTTTAAGAAGGGATTAACGCCAAAACTGATTCATGATGATATGACGAAAACATTAGGGGAATCTGCTCCATCGTATAGCACTGTAAAAAAATGGGTAGCAGAATTTAAACGTGGACGGGAGAGCGTTGAAGATGACCCTCGCTCCGGCCGCCCTACAACGTCTACGACCGAAGAAAACATCCATAAAGTGTGCGATCTCATATTGGAAAACCGCAGATTGACTATAAGGGAGATAGCAGACACTATAGGCATTTCATATGAGCGAACACAAAACATCATTATCAATGAACTCGGATATTCTAAGGTATCCGCTAGATGGGTGCCTAGACTGCTTTCAGTCGAGCAAAAACGAGTTCGTTTAACAATTTCTCGCGACTGTTTAGAGATGTTTGAAGCTGATCCGCAGGACTTTTTGAACCGTTTTGTCACTATGGATGAAACCTGGGTTCACCACTATACGCCAGAGTCCAAACTACAGTCCAAGCAGTGGAAAAAATCTGATGAACCGACTCCAAAGAAAGCAAAGACAATTTTATCGGCTGGCAAGGTGATGGCGTCTGTTTTTTGGGATGTTCGTGGAATAATAATGGTAGACTATCTTTCAAAAGGCCAAACAATAAACTCAGCGTACTATTGCACCTTATTGCGTCGTCTACGTGAAGAAATTAAGGAAAAACGTCCGGGATTACTGAGGAAGAAAGTGTTGTTTCACCAGGATAATGCACGCGTTCACACGTCTGTCGAAACGATGGCTCAAATTCGCGACTGTGGTTTTGAACTGCTGCCCCACCCAGCTTATTCGCCTGATTTGGCACCTTCCGACTTTCATCTGTTTCCTAACTTAAAAAAACACCTTGGTGGGCAGAAATTTTCTTCAAATGAAGAAGTTGAACTCGCTGTGAACCAGTATTTTGCAGACCTTCAAGAATCATTTTTTAAAACCGGTTTAGAAGCCTTGCAAACCAGATGGAAGAAATGCATTGAGTTAGGTGGAGATTATGTTGAGAAATAAAAATGTTTTTGTAAGTAAATTATTTTGTTTTCTTCTTGAGGCCGCGAACTTTTCAATCAACCCTCGTA
>DWJN01001668.1:0-17245 GCA_018248895.1 Carystus phorcus
GAAAGGAATAAATGTTACGTATAAAAAAAAAATCGTGCTTTTCTTTATAACAATATTTATGGCAAGACTAAGTATATATATATTTATTTATTGTTATAATATATATATATATTTTTTGTTTGGTTTTTTATATATATATATTTTATATATATTTTTACTATTAGTCTCTTCACTATTTATTTGTAATAATTACATTGTTATTGATGTGTTCAAATCCGAAATTTTCCCTTGACCCACTATGTTATTGTATTGTTATAACAATTGATACTTTTGTCATATTGGTATCTATATAACAATTCATTTTCCAGAGTTTTGACTGGAAGTAAACCACCTGGACCAGCCAGTAAGACGGGCGCAACACCTTTAGGCAAGGGTGGATCTTCCCATAGTGTTGGTAAGGGTAGTTCAAGCTCCGGAGGCAAAGGCAGCTCACAGTCGCAGGGTAAAGGTGGCGCAGGAAGTAAAGCTAATGCACAAAGCGGCCATACGGTAATAATGTTTGCCTATTGTAATAACTATTTGTTTTTTCCGTTATAAATACTGATAGAAAATAGGTATATTTAATATAATGATCTATATAACCCTTAACACAACTTGTTTCTTCCCGGCAATAAGTACATTTGTGAGAGGGCTAGGTCCGTCAAGCGTTATGTTTCACTCACTACCATCACTAACATTTAACTGCACTTTTAACTGGTCTTTTATTTTCGTAAGAAAAATATAAAACATAATACTTCCGTAAAATAGATTGTGGACTTATCATTCACACTTCGAACGAAATTTATTCCCAAATTATATTCCCTGTAAGTACATGCATAACTTTCTAAACAATAGAAATATCCCATAAAAACGTGAGGCCTTGTACTTTTCATGATTGGTGTTAAGGATTTCATTTTATTTAGATTAGAATGTGTAATCACTTTATTTATATTCATTGTAATTTATTCCCATTTGTATTGGCAATAGAGATCACAAAACATCCTAAAAGCTTTATGAGAGAGAATGGGTTCAAATTAAAGCATACTTGGAATCCCGTCATTACTTTGTGTCACTAAAAAGAATCGACTAATAGTATACCTATGGATCTAATCGTGACCTTTTCAATCACTAAAATAAGCATTAAAACTAATATATGCATGCGATATTACACGTTAATTGCAAGTACAATAAAATTGATTTAATTAACAGAATATAAATCATAGCATTATAAATTCAAAATGTAATGCGATTAATTAATACTATACATATTAAATAATGACCATTATTAAACAAATAAAATGTTTATGTGCGTATAATAATCATAATATTGAAGTTTTAACATTTGACATATCAGAAATCATCTGGAGGATCGAAAGGTTCGGGACAGTCAGGTAAACAGGATAGGAGAAGTCCGGTCGCTAGTCCGAAGCCGAACCAAGGGAAGGACGGCGGGGACGCCGAGGAAGATCAGAAGAGTCACGAAGCCGCTCCTAAAGTACCACCACTCAAAATCGTCATACCGGGAGGGGCGGGTGGATCAAGTGGCCGTAATGAACAGGAAGGCGAGGGTAATTCTTGGATATTATTAGGTTAGATCGCTAGAGGCGCGGGTAGAGACAGGTTCACAATTTTTACTTCAATTTTAATGTCGTCTAACTGTGACAGAAGCTTTGTGTGGTTCTAGCGGCACCGAGAGAGCGATTCGTGTTTGACGTTATAAATTAATCATGTTCTATTTACGTAAAGGTCCGCTCTCGCGCTACCGCCTACATTATTGTTAATCGTTTCTATTTTGAATACTTACGTGGCTTACTTTAATCGTTTTGCATAAATATATTTAACCTCACTGATATTATGTACGGGAAACTAGGATCGGTTAGCTAAACTGTTCTCACAGCGTTTTTAGAAAGCTTTCGAAAAACCGCATATTTCATGTGATCAAATAGTTTTTTTAATCATTATTCATTTGAATATTTTGGCCTGAGCGTTGCGGATTTGATTACGAAACCATAATATTTACTCCATCCACAGAATATATACGAACCACTGAGTAAGAGGAAAATTTTATTGCCGACATGAATGAGTGGAATTATTTTTTGTCCGAATAAAAATATAATATGCAATGAAGACGCATATTTAAGAGTGACGTAATAATATTTTGTGTTTAAAGTTACAGTGAAATTTTATATAGTAGTACATATTCACTGAAACAGGATAATCAAAAAAACTGTTTAAAATTAATCATATTACAGAGTATTGACGCACTTGACCCGATGCTGTTAGTTTAGCTCTCAGTTCCTAACGATGCCGCTTAATTTATTTTGCTGGCACTACATTCGATGCATGGATATTACTGATATCATTCTCATCGGAACATCAAAATTTGCTTTCGGTGTATTAGATTTTCGATGTTTATAAATGTATATATATTTCCCTAGAATATCCCACGTAACATATACGGTTATTGTAGGCGGTACACAAAGAGGCAGCGGCAAAGGGCGCGGCAGTTCAGCTACATTGCCGTACGTTATTCCCTGTACGAGCACTGAGACCGGACAAACTTCTGACAGTTCGGACGGCATCGATGACAAGCGACTGAGTGAAGGTGGCAAGGTAACAATATTATATTAACAACATAAAACCAACTAACAAACAATAACTCACAATTTTTCGTTATAAAAATCCTGTATAATGCAACGGGTGGAAGAACCCTCTGTGTAGGGTTTCAGTACCATCTGCTTATGCCAAAGAAACGAGAACTGTTCATTTGGTTTTAAAGGATGAAGCAAGAATGGACAGATATAAAAACTCAGTTTAATTCTTATACTGTATGTGGCGTCCGTTTCATATGGTTGTGTTGTGAATGAATATCTTAGTTACTAGTTGTATATGTAGTTTTAAAAACAAATTATATTTTCTAAAACAGTTTTCATATTTAAAACAGCCTGGCCAGAGGGTTCTCCGCTCACACAGGGCCAATGATGGTGACAAAGATAAAGAAAAGATATCCCCACAGACTGGACATAATCAAGCGTTGAATTCTAACAAAAGTCCACTACCTTCAGGCTCTGTAAGTTATAGAACTGTATTTAGATAATTATAGATTTTATTTGACTATAAGTATTAAACAGGGAAGTGCCGGATCGTTAAAAATATAAATTCGCTGATTAGCAACTAGATCCGCGTATAAGGACACTTTCAAACTTAATGTATGTTAACTTGAAACGATTAATACTTTGCTTTTGAGACATGTCTATTTCGACACTTCGATTGTTCACAGATATCAAATATCCGGCACATCACTACTATAAAATTTCACACAGCTAAAAAAGTATAATACTTTATAGAGATAGCAATGATTTTCTTATTTCTCGTGTCAAACAATGACCATTGTATAAAGCCAATATTTGTTTTTAGGGTCACGATCATGATCACGCTACATCAACTTCTGGAAAAACTGAGTCAGGTAAAAAAACTTTTTATGCCCATATACTAAATAAAATTGTGGCTGTTGAATGTCAGTACATGAAAGATTGATTACAATGATTTTTAGAATCTTTGTGCATATGTTCCCGCTAACGTTTTAAATGGAAAAACCGACTTCTATGTGGTTTTTACAAATTTATTAGAGTAACCACGGGACAACGCGTAGTGTTTTATTTCAATCTGTTCACAAAAATGAAAGACATGTTAATTTATAGAATCCCGTGTCAATCTTTTAATATTGTTACGTGGGTTTTTATATTGTATTTATTGTTATAACCTAATTAAGACTTATAAAAGAATGGCATTTCTCGCTTTGTACTTTACATTACATATTGCATGTGTCATACGATTTAAGCGTTAAGTGATATTAATGCTATTACGAATAGACAACTCTTGCAGTGTTAAAAGTTTATTTATTTTATGTGTATTATATAATAAACATTTTTTTAGAATTACATCCCCGAAAGCGGAAAATCAAGGCCTCTAAGGACAGTCACTCACGCGAGTCCAAGCATAATGATCAGATACCAGACAGCACTACGGTTTCTCATAATATTACTCATTCCAATCCCTATCAGCTGTACATCCATATCCGAAAACAGGTATGTATGTCGTTTAATATCATTTTACAGCTGTCTACATATTTTTCATTCAATATTAAAGCAAACGATTCAAATTTACAGGTGGAGCGCCGACAAAAGGCCTTGTTCCCAGTTAAACCGAAACCTCCAAAGGACTTCAATAAATATTTAATGAACAGGTGCACCTACACTCTCCAGCAAAACATCCATTCGGAACCGCAAATTGAAATTCCGATTAATTTGCCGCAGCAGATGTTAAGCGAATTTATGGAACAGGAGAAAGAGAGGTACTATATTATAACTTACTAGATTTGGGGTTTCTGCTGCACTAAAAACGTCCCTTATTCATTTTTACTTTTTTCTTCACGTTTTCAGGACCCGTCTACGTATACAACATCTGGTTGAGAAGGAAAAGTTGGTATTAGCTGTGGAACAGGAGATACTGAGGGTACACGGGCGTGCCGAGCGTGCCGTTGCTAACCAAGTATGTAGAATTAATAATAGAGCATATTAATATATACGAGAACCAGCGAATTGGTCGGACGTTATGCAACATACTATGCTATAACTATATGCATTACTATATTCGTTCTTTGTACTGAGCTTGATTCACGTAAGATAAAGATAAATAATTGAAAAAATAGTTTCGCATCCGATTTAATAATATATATCAACTTAGAGTGCATACTCACACATTCAAAGTGTTACCCAGTTGCATATTTGTAGCTAGAATAATATTATAAGTGAAGAAAAAGATCAGATCAGTTCACTTTAAAATCATCTCAATTTCATCATATAAATTCGTGCATATAATTTGAGAACAAAATTCCTCATAGCCTTTTGTTTGTTTCAGGCACTTCCTTTTTCGGTGTGTACGATACTGCGCGACCGAGAGGTGTACAACATTCTGGCACCAGAGCAGGAAGAAAAACGCAACGCTCAGCGCTCCCGGTGCAATGGAAGACAGATTAATTCCTGGCTTCAGGAGGTCGACGATAAGTGGGAGAAAATCAAGGTACAATGTTACTAGCATTTCTTTTTTTTTTCAAAGATAATTTATAATTATATAAGAAGAAATTAGGGAGCAAGTTTTCATCCACTTAAGTTATTTTCACTTTAAGGTAGATAGTAAATTCAGTATAATATCTTTGTTACTTTATGTCAAATGTTACGCGAAATGGTTTTGTTGTCTTGAGTGTTTTTTTTAATAGAAGAGTTACTTTTACTTTTATTTAGATGTTATAGCACTTTTCCGAAGTGCATATTAATGAATTTTAGGCATAGTAATATACATAACACGTTACTTGTAGCCCCACACTAGGATCCACAACACACACTAACCAAGAACAGAAATTTACGGTTTAAGATCATTTATTTCTCAAAAGATTTACAGTCACTTGTAGAGAAACATTACATAATTCGTTGCGCGTACTATCTATTATTTAACAAACAAAATATTTCATTAAACGCATGCAATAACATAATTAATAGGCATTGAATATCATGACCAATAAAAGACAAATTTAAACTCATCATTCAAATTTCTGCCTCGCTGGGAATCGAACCCACAAACCACCTTCAAACAGCTGCCCGGCCTGGTGACCATTACGTCATGAGGGTCATCAACGGTCGTAATATATGAAATACTATTTTTTTTATAATTCTACGTTACACCATTTGCTCGTACAGTATTAAATTTTTTAATTTTAATACTAAGAATGTTCTATTCAATAGGAAGGAATGCTTCGACGTCAACACACCGAAGCGGAGACGTTGCACGCTGTGCAGACGATGGGCTGGGAATGGAAGTTGAAGGAACTCAACTTATGCGACTACAAGACCACGCCGAAAATCGATGCATCCCACGTACCGCAAATACACGTGTCGAATTTTGACTTGCCCGCTTGAATTTTAAGTTCATATTGCCTGTGTTCGTGTAAGGCTAGTGCGGAACACGCGCTAGCATAATTGCGGTCTAAGAATCATTTGAACGTATCTACACGATTATGTAGGTAAGAGTTTTTTGGTTTAAATCATGTTAGAATTAAGTGACATAACGACGTGGCGAACGGGTGAAGTTAATAATTGTTTAAATACTGTGGTTATTAATTCACGTCACAGGTGTTACTTGTAATAAATTACAAAAATAATTAAAATTAATCTATTACGTTTTTATACTGATTCATAAATATTCATAAATATTCCATAATATCAAATTGGTGAAAATTAGTCTATTTTGAAATTAATAGTTTATACCGAAATAATTATTTTTAATAGAGTTCTGGTTTTCCGATCGAAATAATGTAGGTACGTTCGTTTGAATCTCACGCCGCGTAATCTAAGTTTATGATTATCTATGACGATCTGACACTATTATAACAACAATTGGTAAAATTAACTCAAGCGGAGCTACAAAATTGGATTATAATCTCTAAATTTCTCGACCGTCGTCGATCCTTTCTAAGGGCTCTCTCACGCCCCAATCTTCGGTGGCGGGTGATTCGCCATTCGAATTTTGGATTGTAACATATTTATTTTTTGTGAATCACTCGTTATCGAAAAACGGTATGACTTATCATATTTTAATGACTTGTTTAATTACATTATTGGAATATAATTAATTTTAATTAGGATATTATTGTAATTGAAATTTCTTTGATATTTGTATTTTTTATCTGAATGAACATCTAATTATCTTTTTATATTTTTATGATGATTTTTAATTGAACTTGAACCGGTTTGTGACTATACAGTTAATATAATCTGAAATTTAATTATTGAGAAATTTACTGGAGGGAAAAATGACACTAAGTCGTAGGAAATTTATTTATGATTAGCTTGTATGTCAAATAATGGTATAATTGTAATCTATTGTGCTGTTTATGTGTTTTAAATATACATTCACAAATATTGTATTTTAAAATTTTCACTACTATCATTAAAGGGGCCGATTTATTGAAACCACGGTCGATTTCTGATACTTCCAAATCTAAATAAAAGTTACATTTAAAAATCAATTAATTGAAAAATAACTAAATTTTCGGTGCAAATCAATATTTTTGATGTAATCATAGCCCTGCGTGGCTAGTGGAGTCCTATTATAATAATTCCCAGTAGTAGAAAATGACTTCTACTGTAGCTGGGTTACATATGAAATGTATTCCAAGGCGTAGCATGAGTAATTTAAATGTTATGACTGTTGTTAGTGTATTTTGTAGTAAACGTTTAGACGTCTCCAAGCGGCACACTTTAAACTTAAAAATATCTCCCGCGGCAACTTAATATTGTAGCTACTGATGACACTCCAACAGAAGTTTATAAAATAAGAACGAAACTACGGTGATTACATTTTTTAAACAATTTTATCAATACTCCAGGACGAGTACATAACGTAAAATATTACAAAAAAGTCTCGTGAACGTAAAATATTTATTTTTATATATATTCTTCAAAATGATTTTGAACCAAACCACCTACATAACCTAAACCTAAGACACTTCTGAACCAATTCTTTTGACACTCTATTTATTGTTCATATTCAGATTTGGTACGTTTGAATTGACAAAACTATCATCAGTAGCTACCTAGTCTTTGTGTATCAGCATGTTCCTCACCTGATCCAAATTTTTTACAACACATTCCTCAAGGATCAGCATGAACATGGATAACAAAAGGCCTAAATGTATCAGACTACATAATTTAAAACTTGTATTGAGGAACAGCGGACCTCGTTTCGAGTCGAGATTATTTGAAATTACAGAATTCGCTAACCTAACATTTATGAAAATACTACAATCATCCTGTGTTCTGGTAAGCTGATATAAAAAGACTTAAAATATTATATAATTCACTGCTCGTTGCTACGCCTAATGTTTGCATAGAAAAATATATTAACAAATATTTATACCCTAAAATGTTTGATTTCTTTAATCACCTCAATTTTAATCTGTTGACATTATTGAATATTTGTAATGAACAAATAGGAAAGAAAACTCGTCAAAAACGATAATCATCAGCATATATGTACATATAATAGTGCCTCTTGACACTTGTTACCTGTCTTCAAAATTGCAAGAATTAAATTTTATTTCAGTGTTGCTTACATACAATTTAATATATTGCAATTATGGATTTCCGATGTTTAAAATCTTACCAATAATTTTATACATAAATGTTTAGTGAATCATTTATAATCATACTGTTAATATTATTATTTTATCTTGGACTGTTTCTTTTGTGATATTTCAGAATTAATTCATGAATTATATTTATTGCATTCAAAATATTAATAATGTTAATCCCTATTCTAATTATAAAAAGGTCTTTCAATCCCGTATATAATAATATTTGCCGAAATAAATTTGAATGATAGTAAATGTTGTCTACGTGTGGATTTATTAGTAATGGTCGAATTCTAGTTGTCTTTATTCCATTCCCGTTTTGGTCTGTATGTAAAGAACAAGAAGATAGAAGACAGCGTAATATGAGTATTTATTTTAATTTTTTATTGACAAGACTAAATACGATTATGTCTCGTGTGACCAGGAACGAAACACCTTTTTTGCATAATTATGAGTATTGAATGTGTCATGATACTTCGAATTGTTTTAATTTAGAATTATTATTTTAATCATATTATGAATTGTGTTTATATTATAACACTTGTTGCGAATTGCGCGCAAAGTTAGTTAGGTTATATTTTTACTACGGTATAATAGTAAATTTAAGTCTATTTTAATAATAATTAATAAGAGAATTTATTGCTTGTGCGCAGATATAATTATGCTGTTTAGACTGTCTGTCCATAATTTTTACTAATTTTAATACTAGTCAGGTATGTTTTATTCAACGCGCTGGCAACGTCAGATTTTATTGAACACTGAGCGATTGTAGATGTAGCATATAATAGAGAAGTACGCTTTAATAATCAATATACGGAACATATATATATTTATATTATATAACACATGGCAATCAAAGGTTTTCAGAAATAAAACGTCACGTTGCCAACGCACCCTAACTTTTTTTAAACCGATGCAGCAAGTGTTATATTTGTCATATGCAGATTTGGGCAAAATGTCTGATTGACCATTGTGCAATCTTTAATCATGATTACAGATCAACGAAATTTACGCTAAAAGTAATCAGATCAAACTAACTAAGACCACAGATTATTTACAATCATATCAGTTAAGTTTGTCTGTCATTATTACATAAGAAGAAAATCTTTCGATAGAACCCTGAGTGTTATTATCTTTAAAATAATGTTACCTTAAATGTGTGCAAACTGTTTTAGCATATAGACATCAAAGATTATGGATTGTTTCCCTATTTAAAAGCTAAAATAAATCAATTTACTAGACATATAACTCAATAATAATTATGTAATTTTGTAATGTATTTAGTGATAAATGTAATCTATTGTTTTAATTCCACCCAACTCTGCATATAAGTATCTGCTAAATTTCATATTATTGACAAGTTTAATAGTTAAGAATATCATGTTATTAGTAAAGATTTCAAATAATAGATCTCATACCATATATACCTGAGCATTTTATTTAACACCAATGCCATTTGCACATCAACACCATCCGGTGCTCTCGTACATAAGGGACAAGGAAAATAAAGGCAAGTATTTCAGAGTGATATAGGAGGACATAAGGATTTAACTATGCTAATTCTTACACCCTTTTGCCAAATTCTCATTCTCAACGTGCCTTCTTAATCAGAATTTTGTCACAGAGAAAAGATAGTTCTTGGATCGTAGGCATCAATATCTTATTTGTGTTGTCCATGACACTAAACGAGACCTACGACGCGGACGATCTTGATTAAACTTGGGAATTCATAATTTCTAATGTAAATCGTAATTGTTTTTCAGTATAGGTACAAAATAAGTTTCGCTTCTCATTACTTCAGAATAATAGTGTAATTCCCACCTCACACATTAGGTTTTTTGACTAATTTATCATTTTGCCTAAATAAATCAAAAACTTTCACGATCGTAAGCTTGACTCGTGTTGAGGACAGATGGTATGTAATGTGACCTCATCCATCACCTTGCGCTTTTTAGACACTTAAGGGTGCTTTTCCACCAAAGACGTGCTTTGCAGCTATGCTGCGAAGCTGTGAAACTGTTTGACTGTTTCCACCGATACAAAGCTATGTAATTATTGAGATTTCAATACTTCATACGAGGTTATTATAGTATGTCGAAATTATAGTAAATAGAAAATCTTTTTATCTCTATTTAAAACTTTATTTGATCATATTACAACGTTGCTTACAACATTTTCACTAGCACTACAACATAATTATGTAAATGATTAGTAACAATGTATAATTGCTTCAATTACACTTAAAGCTTAAAGCAGAGGTAATTTTCTGATAAAATAGCGATGCCACATGAGTCCTGTGAATAATGATAGTAAATACCAAGTAGTGAGGTATGACAAATGTTCATTTCTTAGTGTGACCCTAGTTTGGTTTGGAATTGGCCACCCTGGAGGTGGATCAGGGATACCCCTAGCATCCAGCCACACAGGAGAACAACCAATGTGTGCACTCATTTGATCTAGATCCCTGAAAAATGAATACACAATATTATTTTTGTTGGATTGATTTTAAATAAATAGGTCTATAATAGTATGATAGAAATAATACCTATAAAACCATGCTCCTTTTTCTGGAATATTTTTAGGCATAAACTGGCTTCTATTTTCTGTCAACCTAACTATACCCGTCAATTCAATTTCACCTTTCACCATAGAATCCTGTCTCTTCTCTTTAGGACGGAGACCTTTAGGTATCCATCCTCTGTTTACAAGAATGACTTCACTGTGTACATGAAAACATAAATCAATTATAAATTTAAATATAAAACATATTCTAATAGTATTAATTCTGAAGAATTTATAAATCTTCCATTAAAATTTTACACTGGTTTCTATTTATTCATACATCAAGCGGTAGTGGTATTGCATTAATTTATAATTAATAAAAACAAAATTCCTAACTGACCCTGTTTCAGATAATTTAAAGGGAGTAATCACTAGCCAGCCTTGATTTTTTTCAGGATCTGATAACAGAGAACCAGTTCTTGGCAATGCTGAATCATGTTCTATGACAGATCTAGGGCCTATCAGCATTTCTTTGTCATGGAGAAATTCTCCACGCACCTTCACTGGCCGGAACTCCATGTTCTCCAATTCTTTGAAGCTAAAATTAAAAATTAATATGTAATATTAACCATTAAGTGTCATATTATAATAAAATGTCTATATTTCATTGTTTATAATAGATACATTGAGATTTTTTGCAGACTGATAAATTACACCCAACTCAAATCCCGAAACTAAACATTAGCAATACCTACTCATAGGGCATATCAATGGGGTTGGAATTTGTTTTTGCATAAAGAATGTCTATGAGCTCAAGTTTCCATTGCAACCTATACACCTGCCAGCATCCAAGCCCAAAAGAAGCAACAGGAAACATCTGTAAAAAAAATATATTATTAATAATTTGTTTAGTTATTAACATAATGAAATGCTTACTATAACTAACTGAAAGAACAAAAAAAGTAAATGTACATGTACAATCCTACGGACAGAAATAGAAAATTGTATAAGTTCAATTTACTTAAACTAATATTTTATTAAAGTTCATATCCAGCCCACAAATCAAGTTGTTTGTAGATGAATATTAAATAAAGAACTCACCAGTAAGACCCATTTTATGACTTCACCGGGTTCTTTATTTTTATTTCCTTTTATCTTTATAGAATGAATTAGCCGAATATTTGGCTTCATAAAATTTACACCAACAGCCCTCGGGAGTCTACTAGTTTTAGCAGCTAAATTACGACATATTTTTAAAGCGCTAAACATCGTCGAAACAACAGTATTATTCAGACAGATTCAAAATCAGAAACGACAAGAATTTCACAATATTAGGAAATTTAGGTGTGTATTTTTATCAAACTAATACATAATTAGCAAACGGTTGTTACGAATAGGATTGCAAGAATCCGTTTGTTTTCGTTTCGTTCACCTACAAGTTACTTCAATTCCGTTCATCTACAAGTTACTTCTGATTTACCATAAATAATTTTCTTTAAACATACTGAACAACTAATTGACTCTAGATTAGTAAATCTAAATTTGAGTTGGTATAAACTAGAATAGAACAGAAGAGAAAAGTACTCCATAAGCAGGTTAATTATCAATACTTGTCAACACAACTTGTCAAATTTGATTTGACAGTTACAAAAGGTTGGCAATTAATCCATAGATTAATATAGATAAAATATAAGGGCTATTCGGAATGTGATACTGCCGAAAAACTGTAACACTTTATTTTTTTATTCAAAATTGTTTACTGTTTTTACTATTTTAAAAATATTGAAAAAGGTCGGAAACAAAAAGAAATCGCCAATAAGTGGACGTAAAATGTAAAAAGTAAGCTTTAACTTTAATCCAAATTATAGAGTAGAATGAAGGTAATAGAAATTGAAATTTAATGGAATTAATGTTATTATCATAAAAATACACGCACCCTTTTTACAATAATAATAATATTTTCGGATATATGTATATCGGAGGGCACATTATGAAGAAAATGTTAGATCGTTAATCGTTTAATTAGACGTTTAAGTTAGGTTAAGCTAGGATATTAAAGATTTTTTATTAATTTTGAAACTATAAAATCTGGTGGGAACTGTTAGTTATTTTTCCAGAAATCCTTACTAAGCTGAGTTAGTTCTACTAGTGGGGAGTTTTAGCAAAACAAGATAACAATCCCCACTGGTAGGGATTTGGCGGTGGGGATTTACGGAATAAACTGGGCCGACATAATACAACGACAACACTAGTAATGATATTTTGATACGCGCACGTTTTTTTATAGTAATTATTCATATACCTACCTGTTGATGTTTAAAAAGACGTAGAGTAAGTATTAATTATGGTGTACCTGTTTTACTTATGATAACCTACTCCTAGGCTTCATAAAAACATCATGGCGTTGTTTAGAACTTGCAAGATTTCGTTTTTTATTATTAAACCCTTCTCTGGAATAATCGACCTACGAACGATAAAACAACGTGTAACTGAAATAAATAAAATACAATGTACAAAAACCGTTACGTATTTTTTCTGTTATCGTTACTAGACATAGTAAATTACATAACAAGGGATTAAATTACCTACTGGACCACACATAACTGGTGAAATTTGCTCATAAAAGATTAAAGCCATAAAAATGATCGACCTGAACGTTTCATTTCGCGAATAAAATTCAACGATTATAAATAATACGAGTGTATGTCAGTGCCAAAAATTAACTTGGTAGATATTTATCCTTTAGATTCAATCATTTTATTGTAAAATAAACTAAGCTTAACCAAACGTTGGATTGGATAATATTCAAAGTATAAAAAATATTAAATTATACCTCGTAATAAACCCAAGTTTATTAGTAAAAGCTTTCAGTTATTGATGACCCGCGTGGCGACCGCTGTTCGAAGGGTCCTGGGTTCGATTCCCAGCGAGGCGGAAATTTGAATGATGAATTTAAATTTCTGTGCTCGGTCTGGGTGTGTATGTAATTGTCTTTGTGTCTTGTCCACGCCACCCACGACACAATGTATCCTAGTGGTTTGGCTATGAGTGTGTGGCGATATTTATATATTATTAATTTATTTTTAAATATATTGGTATTCCATGTCCATCTACAGTATCAGGTAAATTTATAGTAGAAACTGAATATTCAATGGTAGAAACAGTTTTTTGAGATTAGAAGGTAATAATACAGTAATACAAAATCAAACATTCACGTTGCAGAGCGAAGATATTTTTAAAAATCAATCAATCAGTCTGTTATATAGGTATAGATTATAAACAATTAAATGATTACATAATGCACAGGTGTTGTAATACGTGTAGATAACACTTGTGCCATGTAAATACGTGGGCACAGCTTGGCGACACGTGGGTTGTGTAAAAACTACCCATTCGGATTGCCACAGACAATTTTGGTAGTATTAATCGAAAAAAATTTAGTATCGATTAAATATCGATTTGTCTATTCTTTTCATGAGATAAGTTCGAATGTTAGTAACAAAATAAGCAGTAGGTATTAGTAATTACGTAGTAATTTGATTTTGTTCTGAACTAAAGTTTCAACTTACTTATCTTAACTTAACTTCATATGTTAGAGCAATATTGTACAATTATTATAATATCACTCATGAATATCTATCTATATCTTGGCACGTAATTTTATTTCATACGGACAATTATATATTTAATTTAATTATATATTTAATTGATTATTAAAAACAAAATTTTTTGATTTATTCGGTTTTGTTGAATAAATTTAACTGTAAATAAGAGGCAGTGTGATACAGACCATCTATGCGAATGGGGTCGTCGACAAGACAAATCGCCCGCCGAATTCGGTTGAGTAGATCCACTTAGCTAGTTGGGGCTCCGACCCAAAGATAGCAGCAGTACTTCATGTGCGGCACGCCTTATAAAGCAGGAACCTGTTGAGCACTCCCATCTTCTTTCCAGCTAGTTTGATGTTACTCACTAAGTATTCCCGAAAATGGACTTCATTTGAAATGCCGACAACTTGGATTCCAGTGGTCTTAGAGTTGTTAAGAGCAATACTTTGGAACTGTGGTGCCATGACTAAGTAGTTTTTTTTTGGCAAATAACGCGCAAACTTGTGTCTTCTCGGAGTTAAATTGAAATTTAAATGACTAAATTTAGTCTGCCCCAATCTGAAACCCACTCCAGAGATGTCTCGAATTTAGACACAAGATTTTTCATTTTTCTCTTCAATCTGCACCCAAGACATATTTGGTTGGCTTGTGTAACGTGTATCACTAGTACTATTATCAGCATAGCAATGGATATTCCTTATATTATGCTTAAAATTGATATGCATGATACAGAGAATGGGTGAAAGCACAGAACCTTGTAGGACGCTAGCGATTATAGGATGAGTGATTGAGCATGGACTGTCGATAACGACCTTGATGCTCCAATAAAATGATGGCAATCTATCCGCATAATCTTATTGATTACTTCCGCCCAGCAATGAGTAAGGTAAACTAAAAAAAACCCCAGCCGACTTGCCGTGGCAGAAACCGTATTGACGGTCACTAATTAGCTGGCGGTCTCCTAGATACCGGAGCAATTGGGTGTTAATTTTATGTTCCATTAGTTTCGACAACAGGAGGTTATTACAACTTGTTTGTAATTGTATTGTTAAAATTGACTTGAAGACATTAATAATTAATTAATTAATTAGAAGTAATATACAAAGTGAAAAATGCGGAAAATTGCGCCACGCGTATTTAATAGTTGTTTCTACCGTCCAAACTTCAAAACAGCATGTACTGACTATAAGATTTCTTTGTCTAGTTAAACTTTCGAAGAATACAATACAATAACCATACAAGAATGTAAAGGTACAAAGGCGAACGAAGCTGCCGTTCATAGGTGTCTCTCTAAACTTCTTCCCAGCGAACCAGACATTTGAATCATGTTTGTGTTTATATGTCTGCTTTCGGTATGGGTGTGTATTTTCGTGTTGTTCCTAGAAGCTGTAACTTTGTATCGTTATAAACAAGCGCGTCTCCTCATTATCTCAATAATACATTATTTACCCTCACGTAGTAGTCGAGCATTAAATTATAATAGGTAAAGAAAAAAAAATTAATAAAATCGATATTTTGATTGTGTAAAATTAAATCGAAACTGCTCCCACTGATAACGCGTAGAGAGATGGCGTCATTACCGCGTACCGCGTATCTGTGTTGTATCGTCCGTTGACGACGGTGGTTGTTCATTTTGGTGTTAAACAACGACGGGCTAGTTTATACGTCTGCAGGTCTCGCGATCGCTCCGAGGCAATATGGCATCAACATCGCAGGCGCCCACGGTTTGTATTTAATTAAATTCTCGCTATACAGACATTTAAAAAAATGCTTAAGCAATTTTCAATCCAAAAGATATTTTTTTACTTTTGATTTGAAATCCTACGCAAAGCGATTTTTTTTTATTTGTGTGCCTGTGCCATCCAGTAACTATCTACATATGTTTGCGAACCTAATAACTTAGTCAATGGCGGTTAAATTTTAATTTTCACTTACGACCCGCGTGGCATAATTGTCACCACAGTGGACCGCCATTCGAAGAGAAAATTTAAACGATAAATTTAAATTTCTGTTCTCGGTCTGAGTGTGTGTGTGTAATTGTATTTCTGTGTTGTCCATGGCACCCACGATACGGGGTATCCTAGTGTGGGGCTATGAGTGTGTGGCGTTATATTATTATATATCTCTAAAGATTCTCTGGTACAAGATGTAAGTGGACCCGGTCATTTTAAGGCTTGCGTGGGGACACAGGTCCAACACGTAGAGGCCCCTTTGAGACACTTTAATATTGTGTATGTGTGATACACAAGGCGGATTCCATCCTCGACTGCACAATTTGATACAGCGGAAGAAACTCTATTTACTGGGCTATTGTTATGAAAATTCGAGGGACTAGTGATTGGGCTATGGAATACTATAGGCACCTGCCGTTCAGATTGCAAAAAAAAAAAACTGAAAAAGAGGCAGGTGTTGACTCGCCGCTCACTAGATGGGCCTCAGGTCGTGGGACAACATGGCGGTGAGCAGCTAGGGGTATCGAGAGGTGCGGCACCGATTTCACCATCTGGGGTGAATTGACCCACCATAAGCGGGTTTAGTATTAATTGATAACTATTTATTTAACTATTAATTTTACTTCGTTTATTTTTACCTCACCTAGAATAATTGAAAAACTTGAAACTAAATGATCAATACCCATAATTTATAAAGCTTGTTTATTTTTCCAGAAACCTACTTATTTTTATAAAATTTTACTTTCTGTTTAATAATAACTATTGCGACTACTTATCGACAGTGTGATAAATCATACAAATTTATTAAACTCAAATAATCAAATAAATTCCTGATCATAAATTTGGATGTCATGCATAATTTTTAAAAGGATTTTTCAAAATGTAATTACTAAATTTACTTGTAATTCTAAATGTACTAAACTTCCCTATGTTTACGTTTCCGCATACTAAAACGATTTACTAGATACTTAATATAAGTTGAGCAAAATTATAATTTTTAAACATGGTAAATGATG
>DWJN01001669.1:0-17244 GCA_018248895.1 Carystus phorcus
GGTCCTCAATAAATCTACAAAGTTTGAACGAAATCTGGCCGTTTAAAGTGGGTCAAAATCGCGCCCAAAGAAGTCGGCTACAAACATACAAACATACAGGTGAAGCTAATAAAAAGCGTTATAAAAAGTGATCATGCAGACTGAAGCATGCATATGCAAATGGTCTGTCCATCTCGGTGTTCCATCTCCGTCTGCCATCTTTAGTTTCGCCCGCAGCGTAACTCGGTGGCCGGATCATAACTAATGTTTATGGTCGGTTTGTTTCGTTTTAAATTTACTGTGACGACCGCTACCGTGCCGCGTTTGCGACGGGTTTGAATTCAACAAACTTTAACTATCGGATTCTTGAAGGGTAATTTTAAAATATGCTTCATAATTTCTAGTGATGTGTTTTGTTTTAAAAAGGCTTTGTTAATCTTATTTTGTTTGAAAGATTTACAGTTATTACTCTGCAACAAACGTAGACAGAACATTTTTATATAATATAAGCTGAATGCACAATCACTTACACGTAAAAAAATGTTTTAAAGATTATATCAAAATCACTTTTAAATCGTATAGATTTCTGTCACACATCTTATATTATTACCTGATTGATAATCCCTGGTAAATTAAAAAAAGATACTTTAGAAATTCGTCTATCCAATTTAGACATTATCTTTTAGGACAATTTCTAAAAGACAAAACGTAGTTATCAAACATTAACACCCAGTATTTAATAACTCATTAATGAAACGATTATTTGACACTAACAAATATTTTTTTTATAGCAAATTTATTAAAATCTATAAAAAACATTTCAAAATATATATGAATACTTGTCTATGTAAGTAAATAAGTGACGTGGACCTAATAATAATGAACAGAGTATGTAGCAAAACATGGTTAACAAAACACTCGCCACATTTAATAACACAGCGAGACAAATGGCTATCAACGCAATTCTTATCCGCGACATCGGACCACAAAAACTTGTACGGCAAGTAACTCGCTCGAATACTAGGCTTGATGCGAATTTCCCGCAAGTTCTAGACGCTGGAGGTTCTCAAACTTACATTAACCTTAACATCTCGCCCCTTTAAAAGAAAATCTACAATGCCCCTTTATTTAAATTATGCTAAAGTGCAAATGAAAATAAAACTCACTTTTATAACGTTTTTAAATAGAAATGTTAGCTTTTTTTGTTTAAACTGTACTATAATATGATTAAAATGTAACGTATAATTTGCAGCAGCAGCAGCAAATAGAGAAAATATAATGGGTTAAAGGAGTACAAATTTCATCTTTTTTTATTACCTATGACCGCGCAACCTGTTAAACGTTCTAAATTACCGCTATTTTTTAGCCCCACGCCCGGGCGCCCCCCCTTAAAGGTGTATAGCGCTCAAAAAGGGGTGTTATCTCACTTTGAGAACCATTACTAGCTGAATCAATTCCTCTAGCGTCATTATTGTTTATTGCTCATTTAACTGACGTGTACCAATTAAGTTATAAATAACTGAATCAATTGCTTTATACGGATTCCCAGTCTAGAGCAAAATCCTCATAAAGAAATACATTTGGAACTGCGAAGTGCTTATGAAGGATTAAAGGTAATTAATTACCAAAATTTTTTACATAAAATGGTATCCTAGATTGAAGATAATGCAATAACCTAGTTTTCAATAAATTTCATAAAAAATTAAAGCATTTTTTTTTACAAAAAAATGTAAAAAAAAAAAACTTTATATAACTAAACACTATCCGCCTTATTACAAAATAATGTCTAAACCACGGTTATCAAGTATAGGTTTATCTTTTATACTTTACTTTGAGTCAAGGTTTATTTTACTTGGTGTAATAGAAGTTTAAACCGGTACTTTGCTAGTCCACGTTTTGCTATAAGGCCGTATATGCATAGTGTAAATATCCTCGCTAACGCACGCGTGTTGTAGTACCAACGGATAATAACTTTTGTCGCCACCACCGCTTCGAGCGCTGTAATTAGAAACTTTCAATGCTCCTTACCCTTTTTTACACAAGCAATGAAATTACATAGTCGAATGGACTGGTTTTATGAAACGGTTCCTGTGACGGCGATAAACTATAAACGAAAAATCAAAGATATCTAATACACCTCTATTACAGCTCTAATCGATTACACCTCTAGTCTATAATAGGCACTAATATATAGATAATTGTAAGTAATTTTCTATCAGTACCAATACGTACGAACGATGAAGTTGGTTTAATAAGGAATCTAAATACGTCAACATACCCACGTAAATAAAGACGTTGTTTTATAAGAACGCATACGTTTTAATTATGAGTATAATTATTAATTAAATTGACAAATCAAATAATTTGCTCGAAGTAGGTTTTAACAAATACTTTTCGATAGTCAATCTACGTCATCGCTTCAACAAACTACGATGAATGATCTTGGACAAAAAGCGGCAAGAAACTTTCAAAGAGTATTTTTTCTACTCACAGTTACAAGCAGTTCTTAGTTACTATTACTTATGGCTATATATCAAACGTATACCTACATGTTTTGTGATTTATACAATACATATAAAATCGGTTTAAATGCATAAATAAATAAGTGTATGAAATATGAAAATACTTTATAATTTATAGCAAGCTCAGGGCTGAAATGAAATTTAAAAAATCATAAAATATCGCAACTTACCTAAATTCCTCAAATGAGTTATTAGTAAATATTTGAATAAATCAGTCATTAGAACGCCAACTTTTGCATAACACACGTTTAATTTTTTTATAAAGCTGTATCTAATCCAGGCTAAGCAAAAGCTAGCTTGCAGCCATAAATATCGTTAATCGCATATAGCTAGCGATCAGTACAGTGTTTACATTAGCTTTAGAACAAACAGAAGGTAATTCGAAAGTATTCTAAGTCGTGAAGATTATTCTCGATACCTTATTACACTAGCAACGTGTGATGTAATCCATGTTGTGAACTTGGTTTACGTTACAACTATACAGTAATTAATACTATTATTATATACCGTGTTTTACGACAACACAGTATCCATTACTTCATATTGTATGACTATGTTTTAATATATTCTCTGTTTAAGTAGTAAATTATTATGAATCGGTAATGATAAATAATGCCACACAATCTAGGATACCACACTAGGATACCCAGGGTCGTGAGTGCCATGGGCAACACAGATATTACAATCACCCAGACCGAGAACAGAAATTTAAACTCATTCAAATTTCGGCGTCGCTCGGAATCGAACCTAATATCCTACAAACGGTGGTCTGACGTGGTAACACATTTGTCACGTTTCTGTAACATTTCTTGCCAATGTTCAGCTCCTATCGGTCGTAACATTATGTTATATAGCCTATAGCTTTCCTCAGTAAATGAGTTAACCAACACAAAAAATATTTTTCAATTTGAACTAGTAATTTCCGAGATTAGTACGTTCAACCAAACTCTTCAGCTTTATAATATCAGTATAGATAGTCGTAACAGAACACAAAAATACTGACACAATCTTCAGATGTTTAAAAATGTGATAAACTTCAAATTACCCATTAGTTTTACTGATATTTATTATTATTATTATCGTATAACCTGGAATCCTCTCAACTCTTAATTCTAGCTAGAAATAAGTTAAGCTTGTGTCATTAAAAAAAATAAAAATAAAGACAATACGATACTAAAAACTAAGTCAACAAAAACCGCGTGGTTATTCAAATGTTATTCCAAATAGATCCATATTTAAACAATATAATCTATATGCAAGTGATCATCATTTTGATTACCATAGCATTATGAGCTCATATAACACGTATCCAAAAGTTTTTGTAGCCGACAACAGATGGCGGTTGAACACGAATTAGTTCCAGGAAGGCTCAGGATCAGACCAGCAATTACTAACCATCAAATCCAAATTACAAATTACATCTTTGCGTTACGGTAGAAAATATAAAAACCTTCGCTAATAACCTAATAATAAATCTAATGTTCTATATAATGCGGTCTTAACACGATTTAATTTTAAATAGATAGATATAAGCGCTTACGTCATAGTTCTTCTATTTAAAATATAATTTCGATCCAACTGCGGAGATACGTGAGTGCACAACGACATCTCTCGAAACTTCACGGAACTAAACAGTAGATAACGTATTGGTAACCTTTAAATACTGAGATATTAATAATCTGTTGTAAAACTTTGAAGTAACATTGTTTTCTAAAGCAAAGTTTAGGGTAAGGTATGCAAGATCCCCTATGGTAAAACCACTTTTATATCGTAACACACCAAGTATCGTAGCACTGGGCACTAATAATAGTCATTAAATTAAATAAAAATATATTATTTAAATTTGAGACCAATTATAGGTAATTAAAAACGTGCCGGACTATTTAAAATATTTTTTTTTTTATCTTGAAATACTTTGTATAAATACACGTATAAAGATTAAAAAACATTCTTTATTTTATTCCGTTTATTTCAAAATTTCATTCCAACTTTATTGTGTAATTCATTTCTAAATTTGAATTGAAATATCGTTATATCACCTCTATCGAATGTACAGACGTCATTCCAAATTCAGATTTGTAAATTACTCTTAGAACAACACAACAACATCGCTCGACGTTGAATGATATTTGAACTTAAAATTCAATTTGTGATACTTCGAAATTCAAATCAACAAAACGTTTTAACAATAATATCCCGTAAAACAATGACGATAAGAGTTACAACTAAACTATTGACAACTGAGCATTAACGGCTTGAAACATTCAAGGTGTGTGCAATTAAATATGTATTAGGATTTGCTGCGAGTTAAGAGTCTTGGCTACTTGCGACGAACATTTGAATAATGGCATTTGTAAGTGGAAACAAACAGTACGTCAAGCCGGGTTGAATAAGGGTATAGCTATAGTAGGATGGATAGAATTTCGTGTACTTTGCATTGTTTTAATAATAATTTAACGACTCGCGTGTAATGTTTACCACGTTACCGCCGTTCGAAGGGTCCTGGGTTCGATAACCAGCGAAGCAGAAATTTGAATAAGTTAAAATTTCTATTCCCGGTCTGGGTGTGTTTTTGTCTTTGTGTGTCGTCCATGACACCCATGACACAAGGCATCTAAACTACAACTCACAAAAAAATCATTTGTCATTGTTGTTGTGAACTTCCATACTAGAACAAGTACTTCATTTCGATTTACTCCAAATTTAAGATAATAGTGTTTGAGAAACATTTATCTAAAATGTACTAGCACTACATGATAATGAACAAGTTGCGTTTCCTTTAAGCTTTACGGGATCTAAGTTTAAACGTTCTGGAAACACGAATACCAATGAAAATTAACACAGCATTCGCAGCAGCAAAGTTGCAGTGAACGGGCTCATGGCATGTGTAAACACGTAACACAATCTCAGTTCTAACCACCGTATACAAGAGGCATAAGAGGCATACTTAACTATACAATTACTGACTATACAATTGGAATTTTGGTATAAATCAATCCGTAAAATAATTAAATTAACTTGGCAGCTACTTTACTATAGACATTTTAACAAACTCTAAGCGATGGATATTATTAAATTATTGTTTAATGAATTGGTTTGAGTGACCCTAAGCACTATGAGATTTGTAAATATTGTTTATGAATACAAGGGAAGAGACAGAGAACAGAATCATGAGATAAAAGAGTGTTTAAATAAACAGAAAATAATTGCGCGATATGTTTTTTAGTTATGTTTTATTAGAGATAAAACTCTCTCGACATTGCTAATATTCTTATAATAAAAATATTCAATTTATGAAAATTATTCTTCAATTTAAATTTCATTTCGCAAACATGAGCAAACTTCTATCCAAAGTCGTAAACGAATATATATGTATTTTACAATTTGTGCTATAAAAAGTCAAATTTTCTCAGGAATCGTAATGCTCGAAGTTAATCAGAATTTAGAGGTAAAATATTTGTCATTTAATATTATATAATTTGGGGGACATACATATATGCATGCTGTTGGGTAAATAATACAGTATCAAACATGGGGTATTTTCTAAAAAAACATATAAGTTAAATTTCCTGACACTGCGAACTTCGAAACTGATCAAATTGAAATGTGTATAAAATATTCGGACATCAAATGCCAAGCGGAAATGGCTGACGCATCATCCGTTGTGCATACATGACAAGATTAAAAATAAATATAGGCTCGATTGTTAGGCTGAAGCAACAATGACATCATAATGTCAACAAGTCCGAAAGTGAATACTGCTGATCAAATTACTTGAATGGAAGCGTAATTTAAACCTTGCTCGGCAACAACCTAATAAGATTAGGACAAAGGTGTTTATGAAGGGATCCTATGTACAATAATGAGAAATCGTGTGCCGTTCCTGGAGATATCATAACAAAATTGCGTTCAGTTATGAAAATAAATGTCTTTTAACACAATGTTAATATTACAAAGCTGAACTGTAACGTGTTTTCGATTATAAATGCTGATTTATTCAGAAGAAGGGTTATTTAAACACTAAAATAAACTACATTTTCCAAGTTTGCTTGGAGCCTTGGATGTCATTATTACTGATAGGGTCAACAGTATTTAAATACCACAACTTTTATTGTTCCATGTCCTTTATGTCTTCATATGTTTAGAAGAAACCTTTAATAGCTTAGCAGAGTTTATTCATGTTTGACAAGTGACAACTAAGTATAATCCTTCGAGCCAACGAAATGGTTTATCTAAATGCTGACTAGTACGATAAAACGTTACCAATTAATGACAAAACTAAGAGACTTTTTTTATCAACCGTCACATGTGTAATTTCTTCAGCTTTAATTAATAGGTAGCAGGTATAAAACCATAGCCTATATGTATATGAAATTTATGACACGGTTAGTCCTCTGTAACGGGATACCCCAGTCGACACGCCATGTGATATTGTGCGCACGCGCGGTACTTCGACGAACCGACGCGAGATGGAGCTGCCTTCTGAGAAATATTTGGACCCTGCAGCTACAAATTATTGAGGTGATGAGATGTAATTAGGGTTAGAATTTTTTTCGTTGAGAAAGTCACGTCTAATTTTAAAGGACTAAAATTGATTTAGTCGCGGCCACGGTTTTGTGAAAGTCTCTCATTATTTAAATAATTTTTGAACAGTAAAACATTTTGTAATTTTACGTTTAGAATACACTTCGTAGCCAATTTTTGTCCTAGAAATAAACTTTATACTCGTAATGACTTACATAAAAAAAGGATCCTAAAACCTATTAAAAAGTTATTAATTATTCTCATAAAGACCTCTATGAGTTACAACATTAATTAATACTTAATTGTTGTACAAGATCAGCTTAGTCAGTTACTGTTACTTAATCATGATGGATTATTAGTCAAAAGGTTAAAACAAATTTAAATTCAAAATACCCACTTCTTTTTCCGCCATTACTCAAATCGATGAGAATTTCGTGATACCGTTACGTTAGATCATTATATTTCTTAATTTTATCTAAACACTTACGTGCTTGTGATTTGATGGCGTGTGTAAATTCTACGAATAGATATCAGAGGAATCTCTTCTGCGAAGGACTGATGTTTCACATAATACCGGCATGGACTAATCATTTACATTTACATCAGACACAGGAGCGGAAAGAGAAAAATTTTTATAGTATGAATAACATTAACACGAAATAGACACTTAATTGCGCTAATATAATGAATTCTTGTAAACGGGTCGTTTTATTTCTCATAATGCTAAATATATTTCTTTTTATTAATAGTATGTATAATTTCCTCATATCTGCGATCGCATAATATCAAAACCACCATAAATGTTTTATATCAAGAATGTTTAAAATTTATTGATAGGCTGCACAAAGTTTATGAAGATGAAAAATATAATTTAATACAATTTTTTATAAGTCTAAAAAACGAAATACATACAGAACAAATAAAACTTGAAAATCTAAATAAAATTGAAGCAAAAAATTCACAAACAGATACTCATTACTTCAGTAAAGTATAAAGTTATCTTTTACCACGATCACTTTTCAAACAAATAGAACAAGACGTGAACCGCAATAAGAATGGAGAAGAATATCGCAACAAATTTCAAAACGATTAAAGCCCGCCAATTGAGAGCAAGCAGTCAATTAATTCTATTTCGATTTTAGATGACATCATTATGATGAACACGAATGAAATAATTTAGTTAGTTTATCATTATGTAATCACAACCGCCTCGGAGTACTGACCTGTCCAATAAAACTGAAGTAATGGCCAATTACTGCCCCACTGCAGGGCAAAGGCCTGTACCGTCGGAATTATTTTACACTAGTTGCTCGCCTCGGACTTGTGCGGAATTGACATTTTGTTATATTGTTCCCTAATTAGTTGATATCATTGAATAACTTTAACCTTTTTACGTTACTGTAATACTGTAAAATGTATTCCTGATTTGACTGTGATTGACTTCTTACATGTATAATTATACAATTTTTTATTGATCTATAACTTTTCCTTCGTAGGGTTAAAAGGAAATTTAATTGTATTAGTCTTCTCTTACCAATAGTTGAAGAACATAACAGTATTGATAGTATCATTTGCAACATTCACCTTTCAGCAATAAGCACAAATGTTAATTTTATTTCGAAATAAAAAATAAAATCTCCACGTCTCGAAATAATAAGTGCTAAGATTTTGTTGAGATACCTAACTGTACTCTATTTAAGTAAGTTCAAAGGTCATCAACGGAATTTTATCTAAAGATCCTACGGTCTTAAGGAATTTATCTGATCTGTAATATGATAATGGAATTAGGTTAAAAAGAAGTTCAATAAAACTCACTATAGCAATGTTCAATGCAAAAAAACTATGACAAACAAAATAATTCTATTTCCTGTAATACGTAGCTTCACGGTTAGTATTAACCAGATCAGTATTAACATGATCATAACTATTAGCCAATTTCGTACATGGTGAGAATTTAGATAGGTGACCTCCAGTGACGATATATCTTGTAGGAGTATTTTGGATATTAGACGTCAGACCGAAATCGTTAAATCACGAGACAAAATTTTTAGCGGTAACAAATTTCTCCACCAAAATGTATTAACCATGGTGTATGTATATTCTAGGCTTTCTCGATTACAGAAATATTACCCTTACAATCACCTCAAGGATAGCATGACTGTCCTATGCAAAGTAACCGAAGTGCTTTTGCTACTTTCATGTAATAAAAAACACTTCACCGTTCTTATGAGTCGAAACTTGGCATTGGTTGCACAATCTAAGCTCTAAAAAAAGGATCTTTAAACATCTATTTGGCGAGCGATTGCATCGAAGGTTGCATAAACCGAGATTCCAACATGGATTCCACTTGATATGCAGGTAGCATATAAAAATTCGCCAGGTTATCTCAAGTCCTACGTCTAAGACATAGTTGCACGGTAGCATCGCGACACCATGAATACGTGAAGGTATGTGCATACATAAAAACAAAGTAACTTATGCTGTTAAATATTAAACAGTTGAGCCATTATCAGTCTTATTACAGTGGGATAAGATATGTGATGTTAGCGGTGAATTCAATGATGGAGACAGTGGTACTCTGCACACACTTATGTGAAATGCTCTTGGCTTGGACGTGCTGCTTATGTTTGCGCAAGGTACGAATATATGTGAGGTCCTTGTCATAGAGTATTTGGCAACCTCTGACTACATTAAGTAAAACTAGTACTTTACAAATTTAGATACTTCAATTTTGATAAGTAACTAATCTAAATATTAAAGTATATAAACAAGTCATAATAATAATTGAAAGCAAGTTTTGAAATATGCAAAGTTAAATTCTGCATAAAATGCTAAACAATTCAGTAGCAAAATGTTGATTACATTTTATTTGTAAACAGGACCTGCGAGTCGAGAGCATAACAACTTTTAAAGTATATGAAGGTCAACACCTCAACACCAGAGCAGTAATGACGCTTGGTGGTGGCCCCACGACAATAAATCATTAATGAATGATACATTCCACGCCGGCGAAACTCGTGGACAGCACTTTTTATGATCCAGTTCTACGTGTCATTTTAAAAACTGGTAGAGATGAACGTATATGAATATAAATTTTAATAAGGCACCAGATGTCCCAAGGAAAATTATGCGCTAAAAGTGGATTGGAATGTATAAATGATAAAGATTATAGTGCGAGATCTTCTCAAATTACAAATGTAATTATAGAATATAAAGATAAGTACATTTTAAGAAATAATGCAAAGTTAATGCAATCTGTTAAGTTTAAACAAAACAAAGTTTAATCCAGAGCGTAAAAGAAATAAAAGTAAAAGGCAGTATTGAGGACACTGCGCAAAATACATGATATTAATGTCAATAGCACCATAATGTATGCGCCCGTGAAACCACAATTTTACATGACCCCGGTAATCTCTATTTGAATGCGAATGATTCAAGCTTTGCTTAAACAGTAACTGTAAACCGACAAAGTGTAGTATAATAATGCTGGTATGCGAAGCTTTTCCGTTCTAAACTAACACAATTCTTGTGATATCTGGTACAAATAGAAAAACACTCGTTGGGCGATTTTACGGTGGTATGGGATCAGTTAAAAGATTCAAATTTAAAAATAGATACTATGTAAGACAATTTTACGCTAACTACGAGGTTGTAAAGTTGAATATATAAATATGAAGAAATCCGTTGGTTATAGGCAGCAATGAACAAAATTTTTGACCATATTCGTTTTTAGTTTTACGTATATATGTATACTCGTAAATAATAATTGCATAAAAAATTAAAACCAAATGCGGTAAAGAAATTAGTCAATTAAATCAAAAGATCAAATCGTGGAGATTTATCAGAAGCCAGTTGGATTATCTAATTCCATCCAAGTTGCTTAGGCCCTAGGTCTTAGGTCATAGTTGATCAATCTAACGTATCTTTTCGTTTACTTGCACCGGTCGCGTTATCGATCAATTGACGTCAATTCGAACTGCGAAGGTTATCAGTGATGGCTGATGCTCTATCATTAACCAGACAGGTCAGGTCGCATTCCAACGTCAAAAAAGGCCAGATAGGTGATGGAATTTATTCCATACCGATAGTGCTGTACCCTATATCATTGTGAGAATTTCTTTTAAAACTGTGACGTTAAACATTTTATAAAAAAATATTTTCAACGTACCCATATTACTTGTAGATGATGGTTGAAAAAAGAAATGTATCCTTTAGCTAAAGTTATGTCCATAAGTACAATAGAGTGGACTGCAGAATTGCACAGTTATAATAGTAATAATCTTAATTTAAAACACTATATTATACCAAAAGACACGTACACGTTGTCTAAAAACATTTCTTGTTAACCTAACGGAGATCCAGACGATAACATACATAGTTAAGCAGAGTTGCAAATGGTCTATGTACAAGTAGATGGAAATGTAGATCAAATTAGAGGGCGGCTCGAGTGTGTGAAAATTTCAAGTCGTATCGTTCATTCCGATCTAAGAGAAGAATTATAACTATTAAGACATCATCACATATGTATTCACGACTAAACAAACGCAGATGTTATTTGATAACGGGACTCTGGTCGGGACGTGATATGTTTCACTAAGCTTCTCGTATGTAACACGGAACTAGAGTAAAGAGGACGATTCTTTGACAAATCAAAACGCATCCACGGCTTACCGACAAATGGGTAATTATGACTATAGTTTCGGAACACAAGTTATAAAAAAGATGTACATATAACAGTATATAATTTTTAATGACGCAATTTTATTATGATAGTACTTAACAATGCGTTATCAATCTATAAATATTATGAAATAATTAAGGCGAAAAGATGAAATAATGAACATATTAAAAACATATTATAGTAAGCTTTATAGTCATCTCCATTAAAAGTAATATCCGTATAATTATGTATAAAAAAATGTACCTATCCGTGCGTGCTCAAATCGTAACTATTTACGAAGCCACTTATCTCTTATCTTCTGTTATCAACAAACCATCGCATTCCTTTCTTATCTTGTGGAAATGCCCATAGATCGCGCATTTAATGTGTTTTTGAGTACTCCGCTAAAGATAGGTAGCCGTTAATCGTTACAATCTTTTTAATTATCACAAAGAACATATCATATGTAAATAGAAAAGAAATATATAATACCTAACTTTGTGACAAACGAAAATTTACAAATTTTATTTAAAAACTCGAATGATTCAACAAATAAAACCAGATCGGTTTATAATCGATGTTATAGGTTATTTTCCTATCTCTTACTACGGTTAACGATATATGTATATCTTTGCATTTGTTACATAAGTGGGTAAGCTTCTGGCAATAACTTAGATTTCTTCACTATTTTCATCACTTACAATAATTCTGAAGCTACAAACATCATACCAAAAATAATATAACTTACGGAATATCATCACAATGATGATCATTTTATACAACATATCTTGAATTATTCAATTAATCATTGGCGATTATACATCAGATATTTTAATATTTATGTCACTCAAAATTTGTTTTAATTTTTATTTGGTAATGTATTATCTTTACGGTATGTGGCTTGGCAATGAAATATGACCGATGGTTCAATTTACAATTTAAAACATAAGCAAACGTACTAATGGACCGTACAAATAATAACAGTATAAAATCTAACAAGCCACTATGAATCATGTTAGCGACAACAAATGAAAAAAGGCAGCAAATTCGGAGTCAGCAACAATTTTTTGTCATTGTATCAAACTCGTGAAGTCATGTCGTGACATTCAGGAATGCGTAATTGTAGAATGTTATTGTGTAAGCATATTATGGAATCAATAACGGTATCTCGGTTTACAGATTCAGAGCCTGGCTGGAATTTATTTTGTTTGCTTCAATAAAAAACTTGACCTAAGTTGAGTGATACTTTTATTCTTAACTCAAGGCTTATATTTCAAAAGGTTCTAAAATCAAATGCTCCTAGTTCTTATACTTCCTAGCTTCGTTAACGTTTACAAATCTTTCGATGTGTGTATAAATTATAGTACGTATTCACTTACTTCGAGAGCCTCCTGAGCAGTATGGAGGTAATCCCTCAGCATCGCCTCTTGGATGCTCAGCCATTCTAGCCGAGGGTCTTCCAACTGCGTCACCTCTGTAACAAAGAAGAAAAGTTAAGTCAAAGAACTTATGAATCTGTAATTAAATTGTAGTAATTTCTTTATCATGCTTAGAAGATATCGAAAAGTACTATGTATGAGTCTTGGTAGTGTAACAAATATTATATTATTGATTTGCATCCTTCCTCCTTCGAATGAGGTAGAGCACACTATTGTTCCATCGGATTTAAAAATAAGAAATATCATGATGGCTGACAGGTTGTTCAATGGTTCTGATAAATGTATATATGTATATGTAGAAGGTGAAGAAACTAAAATTAATTTTTTCATCATCAACCTTTTTAACTATCGAATTTATTAATGACCATAATGATTGCTCTATCTCCTGTGGTAATGATCATTGAATATTTACAAAAATCAACATTTTCGAGAATGTGGTTATATCACCGCAATTAGACATCAAATCAAACAATTAAAAAGACATTAAAATGTTTTTTCTATTTTAAAGTACACAAAAAGAATACAGCATCTTCAGAGCGAGGTAATCAGTTATCATAATATTACAATTTGTAAGCAACACTAGTTGTGGGTAATTCAGAAATCTAGTTGCTGGGAATCAACAACAAACCAATTAGATACAAATAAACGGTGATATTGAAATTAAGATTCCGATTCGCAACAAGATAAACATCAACAGCCTTTACTGTTACTTCATGTCTTATTTCTTCTTGTTATTTAAGACCTATTTTATCAATAATCCCCGCGCAAACTTCTGATTTTAATTTTATAGTTATATCAATGCAAGTATTTTACATATTTTGCATATTGCAATGCTATAAGTATGCAATTTGAAACTTAACTCCTGGTGTATAGTGCACATTTTACAATGATAATAACCGTAACTTGTGGGCCTATATTTCGACAATCATGGCTGAACGTCATAAGAAGATTCATTACTTGTTTGTAGCTAACGCTTCCTTCAGTGGTTGCACTTTTTTGGATTTTTATGTCTCTGTAGCCTCTTTTTTTACTAATGGAGCTACGTTTTGCATACTTAACCCCAATCATATTAGTATTAATATAAAAATACCTTCAGAATTTCCCAGAACCACTTCGAAAATCCACATAAACTGATATACATAGCGATTTGCAAACCTTGGCTCGCATAGTTCAGTTGAAAGTTAATCGGCCCGCGTATTGACTTGCATAATGTAAGCGTATTTTATGCTAAATGATATAAATACACATGCACATCGGTATATACTGACACGATTACGTCTATCAACGCACACATGCACACGATCGCCAAAGTACACTTACTCTGTAATTTTATCATTCCTGAGTTTATGGTATTCAATACCAGTGAAATCGGATTATTTATACGGATAATAATGTTTTTGGAGCTACTAGATTACACAATAATACTTCTATTCATTCATCTAAATAGTCAGCAAACAGGCGGAAAAATTACCTGATGCTGGATCACCGTCACACATGGACATCAGTAACACTAACGGCCGGTTTCTGAAAGGCTGATCAACGAAAAAATTAAGAAATTCACTGTCAAATCTATTGTCTAACGTCTATTGGGTTGCAGAAAGCATGATTATTCAGAAATTATTCGCTAATCAACGTATCAGAAACTCGAATAGACTTCATAGAACTTTCACGTTAATATGCGTGTTATATGAACGAAATTTTGACAAGCCTTTCAGAATCCGGCGGTTAATGTTTTAAATAATTTTAATCCAGTAATTGGTTTTTTTATTGTTATTATACATGTCTTCCAATAACCTTGATATAACTATCCTTATCAATTATTTAATAATAGCTTTTGTATGTCGGTAGGAAGAACAATATTGTAACATTCTAGTGACATCGTGGCGGTATCGTTGCACGCTCGCTTTCGTGTGCGACGTATGTTGTATGTATTCTCACGTTTTTTATTTCCCAGTTGAAATTGAGATTTTTTTAATTCCACTTGTGAAATATGGTTGTTGTTGTCGGTGTCGTCGAGTTGGTATTTTGTTGTGAAACGAATTTATTCACGAAAACTGCGCATCCGTTATGGGATTTTATTTTCCCGAGCGCTTATTTGTCGCGAAATGATATTTTTTTAAAGTTTAAATAATTTTATGGCGCAACGAAGTCATGAATTATTAAAAAAACAACTTGGTTATGAATGTGCAATCTCTTGACGCGCTCGTTGCCCGCTGTCCGTCCGTATCTGATTACAGTGTAGTGATATGAAAAAAAGTATGCTGACAAAGAATAATTAATAGCAATATTATTGAAAGCTTATAATGTTTGAATTCGTTCTTTTAAATTAATTCTTCAATAATATACGATACTCGAAGAGCTCATAGCATCATCGATCCTATACGATCGACAGAGTTAAGCAACTGCGGGGCGGTCGATACCTGGATGGGTGACCGCTAGTGGCAAAAATTTCTTGAGCGTTTCCGTGATTCAGAGGGTACGTAAACTCGTTGGTTCCAGTTGTCATTGTAGAGAGCAGTCGTCAACATTCGGATTGGCGTTTATGTGCTGTTCAAACCCATCCAACAGTCGGCAGATGGAGTATGTGCTAGACCTCCTCAGTGATGAGGAAAGACCCATGTCCTGCAGGGCATTAATAGATTGAAGGCAATACGACAGCAAAGGCTCTTTAAGGATTTATTAGCATTTAAAAGCTTCACAAATAGATCAACATGCAAGATTTAACTTGATAAAAATTATTATCAATCATTATTATCAAAGGCTTATTCCAGATTAGAATTTAAAATTTTAATAATATGAAAACGATTCAAACGTCGTTCATATCTGTTTGTACAGAATAACAGAACGAAATTGTTTATGATAGAGAATGACAAAATAATGACGCATAGTTATTTCTTTATTTATAACAGAAGGCAGGTAAAATATACTACAGTCAGTAAACCCACTTACATTGCCATACATCGATGACGTACTAACCTCATTACCCGACGTCAACGTTCATCAAACGTATTCGATGTAATCAAAATTATTAATGACGTGCCCGATACGTCATTAAAACGAACATGTAACACATGCTTCTTGTTATAACTTATTTATTTATTGCATCAACAAAGTTAACACCTATTACTTACACACACACAAAAGTGTTTAAAAAACAAAGGTGGTGTCACTTCAATAATAGATGCAAATTGCTTCCTACAATAAATATAGAATATAATATATATAGAATGGTCAAGTTTATAAATAGTTCCAAACTAGTATTGTTTATTAGGTGTTGCTATACTATTAGATAGTACAGGAGGTAAAATCTAACTGAAATTGTTAGTTGTAATAGTTTTTGACTTTCGGTAAATGAGCTGCAAGTTCTTAAACGAAATAAATAATCCGACTTTGACTATCTCTGCGTAAAGACTATTCGGCTAGCTCATATCCTCTTACTTGTATTAGATTCATCACGTTCCATCTACAACTTGTTCTCTATTTCTTTTCCCTTGTGGTAATTACGTTTGTGATAATACTGTCACAGAATTGTCACTGTCAGATAACCAACTTGCAACATTTACGGCCGGTTTCTGAAAGGCTGATCAACAAAAAAATTAAGAAATTCACTGTCAAATCTATTGTTAAACCTCAATTGGGTTGCAGAAAGCATGATTATTCTGAAATTATTCGCTAATCAACGTTTCAGAAACTCGAATTGACTTTATAGAACTTCCATGTTAATATGCGTGTTATATGAACGAAATTTTGACTAGCTTTTCAGAAACTGGCGGTTAGTGTATCAATACACTCATCATTAAAGCCATAGATCAAGTGATACCATCCCTGTATTGTCTTGGTAAATCGGATCCTATATAATTGTCAAAGTGCTCAGAAATCAGCTTCTCTAATAAAATGATATTTTTCATCGGATATAAGATATCATTTTATTAGAAAAGCTGTAAATACCAATTTTGTTAAAATTTACAAACTGTTGAAATATCTGCTGACATAGTAACAAAAAGTTTGGGATCTGTAAAACATTTATATTTTACTAGATGAAGCAGCAAACTTTGTTTTGCCATATAAATTATTATTTTAGAACTATTTTCATAACCATAAAAATGCTTATAGTGGGTTA